>QNGE01004176.1:0-17158 GCA_008508345.1 Paragonimus westermani
TAGCCCAAAAGGTCATGCAGATGCGCAAGCCGTCACACCACGCCAAGGTCCAGTCTAACAGTTTTCACTTTGCAACATGCTTATTTCTTTTACTCCGCCGTTTCTTTTTCACCACCTGTCGGTAGACTTTCAGCAAGTGGTCACCATATTCAGGCGCTATTGTTTACCCGGTGAACCCTTTATCAAGCCCGACACCAAAGAACTGTTGAACGCCGGAATTATTGAACCTTCTGCTTCATCTTGTAGAACTCAACTCCTGGTAACGTCTAGGGAACGGCAAAAGTTTTCAAACGAAATCAGCGTGCTTGTCAGAAATAAGACCTTTCCACTTTTCGAAAAGTTTTTGGCATCGCTTGTCAATCTTAAGAAAGAAATCTAAGATTCAATGGTTGCTACTACTGAACCCAGAGTGCTCCCAGACAACTGATACTGATGCATCAGATATCGCCAGCGCCGCAACGTCAAATCAGAATGGAAGATCAGTTGCGTTTTTCTCCAGAACTCTAACATCGTCTAAATGTAAGCATTCTTCTGTCAAGAAAAAAGCCTACGTTGTTGTGGAAGGCTTAAAAAACGGCGACATTTTCTGCTGAGTCACCACTTTACAATTATCACATATCAACACTCCGTACCCCTTATGTTCGACTGAAACTTTCCAACTTTCAAAACGACATCCTTTACCGCCCTGGCTCTGATAATCGTGTCGCTGATACCCTGTCGCGCAACTTTAACTGTTCTGTTTCTCATGCTGTCGATTTAAACACTTCATGAATCATTACGTCACCCTGGATGTACCCTTGTGTTCCATCTAGTCTGTGCACGCAATCTACTCTTCAGCGTCGACGACGTCAAACGAATCATCGCTCAATGCAAAGTTTGTGCTGCAACCAAACCCCGTTTTTTACTCTGATATACACACCTTTGATGAAAGCAACCCAACGATTCCACAGATTAAGCAATGATTTTAAAGGACCCATCCCTTCATCCTCGAAGAACAAATTCTTTTTGACAATTATCAGTGAATTTACCCACTTTCCTTTTGCCTATCGGTGTGCTGACACTTCTTCCTCCACAGTGATCAATTGTCTTACAAATTTATTTTCCATTTTTGATTTTCCTTTATTCATTTATCTTGATTGTGGTTCTGCCTTCATCTCGAAAGAATTACTTCCACTGCTCCACACTAGGGGTATCGCAACCAACCGTAATGCAGCCTATAATCATTAGTCTAACGGGAAAGTTGAAAGTCTGTACAGTACCATACGCAAAATCACACTGCTGGCACTCAACTCGAAAAGCCTTGTTGATGAACACTGGGAAAATGTGCTGGAACATGCGCCTCGTTCCATATGTTCTTTCTATGTACTGCGATCAATTATACTCCACACAAGCAAATGTTCTATCATAATCGTAGAGCTTACACAGGTCTCTCCTTACCAAGTTGGTAAGAGAACTCCGATGAAGTCTTACTCCGAAAACAAAACCTGACGTCGAAATATGATCTGTACGTAGAGGAAGTTGAGCTGGTAGAATGTAATCGGACATATGTTCACCGCTGCCACCGCGACGGCCGTGAGCACAAAGTATCCCTACAGAACCTGGCACCAGAAGCAGAGGATACTGTAATGACTAACAAAGAAAAAGCAGAGGATAGTGAAGCGCACGATTCAAACCCAATGGTTCCTCCGGTATCCATGTTTTTGGAGAATCGTGACACTGGTTCCAATAATCACAACGTCCACGAAAATCTACTGAACCGGCAACAAAGAGTGAAACCCTACGTTCTAAGCAGTGCAGAGATATAGCCCTTACATCACACTACTCACAGCTTGTGCTCCATAACCCACAAAAGTCCCACCGAATTTAATTCCAGGGGTGGGTAAGTGTTATGCACTTTTTTTCATTTGTTTACATTATTCATCACTCATCACGTTCTCTATTTTGCATTACAGCTATATAGCTTGTTCACAAGTTGAATAAAGCCTGTCGTTCCGAAAACTCACATCATCTTTTAGTAGCAGTCCACTGAACGTACAAGATTTCTCCAGAATTGTTGACACCTTTTGCGACGGAGCAGTTCGGCACGCTGTTTGTAAACACAGTGCTTTAGAAGTTGGTCAAAACTTTGGAAGCTTTACTATCTGAGCTAGTAAGCCCTTGCGAACAGGCTAGCTTGAGTATACCCGCTTTAGCTTTATGCGTTTTTGAGACAAATTTATACAGACTGGTGGGATCACTGACGAAGTGTAGCGACTGTACATTTTCTATGATTTTGATTTTGTACCTACTTTTGTTTTAGTCAAGCTACACAATTTGTAACATCCGTCCCGGGGCTAACACACAACTCGCTCCCTGCCTCGCTAGCTTGACGTGCCTCTCTGTACTCTCTATTTTCCAGGGTCGGTAATAATATACGAAGTCAACGCGCTGAGACTTGGCTTTTCACTGTCGATCGATTGTCGATAGTGCTAACTGACAGGGTTGTATTTTGTTGGATCAGTTCCAACAATTGGTGAGCCCGAAAATTTCGAACGTTCCGCTACAGTCGTCTCTTGCGTCTTGGTGAGTTCGTTCCTTTGCGTACTTGCATGTATACTGTCTTTATTGACGTACACGTAATCAGTTGTTTTTCTCTGTTCGTGTATACGTCCGGCATGTAAGCATTTATATATTTCCTCAATTCAGCTTAATTAGTTGTTATTGATATCTGAACCGCGTAAGCACTGCCCTCTGTCCGAAGTACTACCTAAGCACGTTGACAGCCTCCGCTTCGGCACTAATGTTCTAGCGGTCCCTCAGTTCCTTGAAAATGACTCTCTCTGGTTTGATTACTTACAAGCAGAATTTTTCAACAACGGAATTTCGTCTGATCAAACAGGGTTCTGCCAGTGGTTAGGTTTCCGAGCGAAGTTACCTCACAACTTCACGATGTTATAGTGAACCAACCGTATAGCTCAAGTACGAGACCTTTTATAAAAAAAGGAGCAGTTGTTAACCGAAAAGACCCGAGTACAGAAAATTTTCCACGACCTCAAGCTAGTTGACAAACGCCCTACAACGCCGCTAGCGCAAACGCAACAAATCATCGGCAACTCTCACACAGACGTAGCCCTCCGTTGCACGTTCACAAACTCTTGCCGAGACAGCAAACATGGCTGATCAAGTAATGGAGCCTTTTCAGCAACTAGATTGCTTGAATGTACCACAATCTACTAAACGTTCTAAAGTAGGCGCATGTGGGTCCCGACAAGGTGGTCTATCAGACATTGAGGCTCTAGGAGCAGAAATCGCTGCTTCGCGACGCGGCTTGAACTTTCTTCAAGCCGTTCTCTATGTCTTTGACCTAGTATATCATCCAGGCACCATATACCGCAGTCAAAAGCTGACTGCAGCCAAACGGTGCACAAACCCTGCATCTACGCCTCATCAAGGCGACGCACACCCAGCATCTGACCTAGTTTGATATTCACGGGTCAACCAATCTGGCAGCTCTGGTTTCATTGGCCATCTATCGGACATCTTTCCAACGGTGTAGCTCTTACAGTCGTAAGCAGCACGGTAAACACCTCGGATTAAACGTCCTCACGGCTCGAACCACTAACGCTTGCCACAACACCATTCCTCGGTAGGTTATTCCCGCACGAGATCAGGAATTCTTAACATTCAGGACCGACCCAGAGAACACCTCTGTCGCTCATTCACGCGAGTGCAGTTTCGGCCATGGCACATTTCAGCCGGCATCGGACCCTGCAACGTCGTAAGCACTACCTAACGCAGGTACTGCAAGGGAAACACGACTAGCATTAATGTCCTCACTGCACGGTCACTCCTGTTTGTTCATCGACACACAGACACCCTCGATCTCTATCGCTCATTTGTTTTTGCAACACCTTGTCAGAAGCTTTGTTAAGCCATATGAGATTGTTTGCGCACGTTTGCAAGGAATAATCCATCTTGTCTGTGCAAACCATGGATATCTCTAGGCCAACAGCATTTCACACTGAGCGGTTGCGCGGATAACACTAACGCTATCTGCTTCATTTCAGTTCACCTGGCATCCACTCGCACGACCTGCCTGAGGATACCTGTCAGTTTAAACACCACGTACTATTCCTTGGCATGGTTCTGGACCAGGTCTATTCGCCTACTAATCTTTTTCTTTTTTGAGTCTATCAACTGTAGACAGGATAACAAAGAAGAAGGGAACCAAAGGCAGTGACACTCGAAGTTGTAGTGTCCACGAAACTCCGACTGTGAAATTATTTAGTCCACCGGATACGTTTACACGGTGAGTTATCCTTTTCCGCCTGTCCTGCGGGTACTTCACCTTGTTTTCTCTCTTCCAGACGATTCGGATATGGTGCGTGGAGAGACAACTCCCATAGACCTATCGTACAGCACTGGACAAACCTACCCCCCTTTTCTCTCAAGAGTTTTTAGGGTTGGGCAGCCCGCTGCGATAGACAAGAAACGCACCGAAGACTAAATAACACAAATAATTAAACCATACCAGCGCAGCAAATGTTTTGGACCGACCCCCCTCCACCCCCGAACTTTGACATTCCCTATCACGTGCAATCATTCTTTGCGTGTATCACCCTGTAACTGTGATCATTCTAAAAAAACGTGATATGTGATTTTCCCTCCCTCGCTGCAATAACGAAGGCCTGTGTAATACTTACTAGCCTTCTGGGGGAGAGCTATGTAGCGACTATAATAAATGATATTTTGATAGTCGCATTCATCTGTACATTTTCTATGATTTTGATTTTGTACCTACTTTTGTTTTAGTCAAGCTACACATTTTGTAACATCCGTCCCGGGGCTAACACACAACTCGCTCCGTGCCTCGCTAGCTTGACGCGCCTCTCTGTACTCTCTATTTTCCAGGGTCGGTAATAATATACGAAGTCAACGCGCTGAGACTTGGCTTTTCACTGTCGATCGATTGTCGATAGTGCTAACTGACAGGGTTGTATTTTGTTGGATCAGTTCCAACAGAAGCGGTAAATTAAACGTCGCTGCCCTGATTAGTTTGGTACATTAGTTTCGAAATCGCACATAGAGATGATGATCACCTAGTTCCTCTGACATTCTAAACCAAGCCCATGCTAGACGTTTAGAGTGGACCATCTTTAACGTTCAGCACCGCAATTGCGGCTTCTGACGGGCTGGGGATTAGAACGGTGTTGAGCAATCTATGACATTAGTAAGGTGGTCGCACATTTCCTCAACAGACAATGATCAGTTGAACTTGTCCCAAGAGGCATTAGCTAGGTGTGCGTTAAGTGCATCCACCCTAATTCTTCGGAAGTTTCTTTTTGGAACGTTTGCTTTGAAGTAGGCTCAGAAATACAAACGAGGTAGAAATTTGTTACTGTGTGAACGCTCAAGCCGAGCTTGGCGTCCACGGTTGAGTTGTCTACCATCAGATCCCCATCAGTGAGGTAATCTATACGGAAAGAAGCATGGTTCCCGCGCCATCTTGTACAATCAGTCATATGTTCCGTAAGGCCAGCAGCTGCAATTGCGGGTAGGAATGCTGCAGGCGTTGCATTGACGAGGCCTTCGTACGAATAAGATTGAAGGTCAATTTGTGGTAGGCTAAAATCACCCATTATTAGTACACGTGAGTATCCTAGAGGGGGGATACAGTTGAGTCCGAACAGGATTGCTTCGTCAGGGTCCGAGCAGGGGCAGGGAGACCCATAGATTACACCACCTAACAATTTGTCGGAGTTGGACAGGGTGATGGAACACCAGAAGGATTAGGGAGTAGCAGTGAGCACTGGGTGAGACAGGGGGACAGCCCAAGGGAGTTGCGGACATGAAGGGCAACACCGCTTCCTCTACCCATTATCTTATCATTCCGAAAGTGGAGCACGTCCGTCAAATCAAGCCCAGAATCAACATGATTTGGTAAGTCATGAATCAGTAATTCCGACAATAAAGAAGTCATTCGATAGGCAAAGCGCACGGAGTTAACCTAGTTTACTGGTCACACTTTGGATGTTGGTATAAGCATATTCGATAGAATTTATTCTGAATGAGTGGAGGTTTCTGGAGTCGGTAATGGACTGGATTTTCCTGGAACGCAGGGCGCATCAGTGAGGTTATATTTCACTTCGACTGAGCCGACTGGAATTCATTTTTCTGGGACTGCAGGCCAACTAAGGGAACGATAAAGCGAGCATCTCATGCTAGGTAATCAGCTGATAACTTCTCACGTTCGTCTTTGGGACGGTCGGGTTGGAAGGTTATGTCTCCTGGGATTCGATGGCGCCCGTGGCGAGAACGCTCTAGTATATATGCAGCTTTCTCTGGGATAGTCATGGTAATTTTCAAGAGTCGTTGTAAGGATTCAGTTGGGGTCATGCTACAGCGCGCAACGTGCACTATGTTCCGCAGAAGCACATTTTATAGCTTTAGTGTCAACGCAAAAAATTTCCATCGTTTAGTATTGTGTACAACAAATTTCTCATATATGCTAGGCACATTTCTGATAACTATGTTGCGGGAACGGTAAGCAGAGACTTGATTTTTCGTGGCTTGGTTTATCCGTTGTCGCTCAGTCCACGGCATGTCAGGATAAATCAAGGCACCGCCAATGCGGAAGTTTAAAGGCTGCTAGGAGAACCTTCTCAGTTTCCGGCGCAGTTGCAAGGGAGACCCCTATCAACCTCGGTTTGAATGTGATGAGTCATGTTTCCTTGCAAGACGGGTTATGGAAATAGGACGTTGTGGTTTGATTTGCATTTCAGTATGTAGAACGGGCCAAAGTTCGCGGTCATGTTAATCGCGTAGTTGGAAATACGAATGAAGGCATTCAGGAAGGTCCTGTGCTATAACGCAGTCTGGCCGGGCAGCAGGAAGCTTACTTTTTACGACAGGTATGCCAGTACCTACTGAACGTCACGACTCCTGACGCATACGTTGTTTGTGACCACTTGGCTTGTGTTCAGACCGGGTTGCCACACCCTGAGTAAGGTGGTGCTCACTGAGGCTGGCGGCGCTATTAGGAAGCGTGCGACTATTGCATGTTGGCTCGTCAGTTTCGGCTATCGAAGTGTCGGTGGTGCCTGCTTGACCAGTAAATAGCTGCTTGGAAGAGATCACGTATCAAGGATGCCAACTAATCGTCTTCCACACCGGGCACCGTTCGCTGACACTGCAACCGACTGGTGTAAGGTGCGAGGTGGTCAGATAATGACCTGGCGTAGGGAAATGAAGTCGTTCACCAAGGGGTTGGCCGCCGTGGGTCGTGTTCATCTCCCTGGCTGGGGTCCTCGCGACTCACAGAGTCGGTGATTGGAGACGCTAGGTGAGATGGCGGCTAATCGAGCTCAGTGGCGTGAATGTTGACGTTGTTTGTTCGAGTTGTCTGTGAAGTGAGCGCATTTAATGACGCGGGGCAGTGAAAGCCGTAAGAAGGCTGTCTTGCTGATGACGCCTTACTCTCACTTGCAGCTCGGTTGTTTGTTTGCAGGGTGTAGGCACCTTGATGTTGAATGTTTGAATATAGATGTAATTATCTTCAGTTGTTAGGTCCCTTCCCGTCCCCTTCTCTTTTTCCTTCTCTCTTCCTATATATAGGGTTTGTTTCTTCTGTATGGTTGTGTGGCAGTTAAGCATTAGTGTGAACCACTGATGTATTGCTGTCTATGCTGATAATGATGCTTGGAGGAACGACAGCTATCGCAGCTGAGTTGAATGCGGTCCAGAATGGTTGCACTAAGTGCGTGGTACAGCTCCCGAGGCAGAAAGGTAGGAAATACGGAACAGAATGTTACAGCCAAAGAAGTGTAGCGCATGGTCCTTCACGCGGACAAACTTGGTACACGAATTGCAAATGGAACGTCTGACTATTCTGCAACAAAGTCGAGCCGCTGAAGCTAGGGAAAATGAAGCAAGCTACGAGCACCGAAATATGTTACACGACACTTTAGTATACAGTTACGAAAGGCATGAAAAATAAGTCTTATGCCTATAGTTAACCACCAGACTTATACAGGAACAATAACCAAAAAACGAGAGTGGGCTCACGGCAGTAGACTTTCCATTAGTCACTGCGGCTAAGCAACTAGCAATTCCAGAGACTAGTTCACGAGTTCGAGGTTGGAGGCCCAAGTCATCCGGATTCAGTCAGTTTGTTCGTTTCGATGTCCAGCGGTAATTTATTGACCTGAAAGGCAGTCGTTGAAAACAGGATGTAGCATCGCTTTTGGGGGTTATAGATCTGTACTCCCTAGAGAGTACCACGAACAACAGAAAACTAATCCAATAGAAATGAGTAAAATACTCATCTAACAATTCCTTAAGTAGATGGGAATCCAATAACACTTTGAAAAGGTCCCTAGAAGAGCACCTAACAACCTCTAATGGAAGATCGTTCCAGTGGTGGATAACTCTATAAGAGAACTGTTGCCTGAGGAAGTTCCGGAGTCGAAGCTTATAGAGCTTCTTGTCGTGACCCATACGCCTGTTATGAGCTACTGGAATAAAGAACTGCTGTAGGAGTCCTGCACGAAAAAATGTGTAGGAGTTCAGTCACGACGGAGTCTTCGAGATTCAAGGCCAAGAAGTTCGAGAAGAGACTCGTAAGAGTAATATCGCAGACCAGTGACTATTTTGGTGGCTACTCGCTGGACATGTTCGGTGGCGAGTATGTCCTTCATCAAACTTGATTAGCATACCCAAGCAATAGTCTTACACAGACCCCGTAAAGCGTTTGAAAGGCATGCCTTTCCATGCGGGAAAAGGACTTTTTATCATCCCGAGAGTCCCAAATTGGCGACCATTTGGTGGTGATAAGAGAAGAATAAACCAGACGACAGCCGAATACCTGGGTCCTTTTGAAGGTTAACTTTAGCGTTATCTATCACACTTTGTGAAGTATGTATGATGGATAGATTCCTGGAGTCTCCTTCAAGAGACCTATGTACACACATGCCTTCGTTTGGAAGGGAACTCCAGCCACCTGACCAACACTTAGTACGGACAAGATCAATTCAATTTTTAACTCAATTTAGTTCACAGGACAAATGAGGGCCAGGAGCCACAATGTCCAGATTCTTGCGCCGATAAGCCCGAGGATTTCGACGCTTCGACTTCAGGTTTTCTAATTTCAATGTGAAGTGCCCTCCGGCAACTTCGCCCCAATAAAGACGAACATCAACTGGAGTATACGCCTACAAAACTGTTGCTACTCGTGAGAAACTGAATGCACATGAGAACGCTTTAGCTTATGACTGAAGATATACAATCATACTAATCGCACGCTTACCAGCATCCCTGCCTGCCAATTCCTACCTGTAATTACTAACACATACATCTACTACTACCATTAACGCATATAACCTTTGCAAGCTAGCACGTATGGCACATCTGCATTCGTATAGGCTTGCACACATGGAGTCGCCGATCTAGCTTCATAGTGTGCATTGAATGGCTCGTGTCCAACGTAAACAGTTAACAAAAGTGAAACAGAGGTTCCTAGTATGTTCGTGTTAGGTGTACATTAACAGACACCTGTTAGGTTCAGCGTTGACAGTCAAGTACATTGAAATGAGCCGAGAACAGTGGGAAGGCGTGCGGGTTTCATGCCCGAACACAACATTCTAGACGCGGTCCCACGAGCACCTTATACAGTGGTATAAATACGCTAAGGTGCCTGGGAGAGATTGCTTTCCTAATTCAAAAGAAGGCCGCTCTAGCCTTTTTTGCAGCAACCGCACATTCGGCTGCCGGCTTGAATGTGCCACAGAGACGGATCCCCAGATCTCTAACTTCATCTACCTAAGTAACCCACATGCGCTCATTCGCCCGCGGGAGATAACGACGAGCTTCTGTTTTGTCGGAGCCAACTAAACTAATGCATTTACCAAAGTTAAGTGAGAATTCCCAGTAATCCGACCATGCGGTCAGCTTAATCAGATCCGCTTGAAGGCCCGATCGATTCGGATTATCAATAATCCTTATGTCGCCAGCAAACATGTAGCACGGCGCATATAATTGGTCAACTAAATCGTTAATATATATATCAAATACATGGTAGGCCCCAGTACAGTCATGTGGTACCCAGCTGAGAACCCTCTGGACGTTCGACAGTCCTCCTCCAACGGACACCGTGAGTGTCCTGTTTGACAAGAAGTCTCTTATCTATTCGAGGACTCCTGGCGTTATGCAATAGTACTCTAGCTTTTGCAGAAGCAGTCGGTGGTTGACTGAGTTAAGTGCATTGCAAAAGTCGGTAACAAACTTTCACCTGCTTCTTCATATCTAATCTCTTGGTTATTTCGTCCAGGAAGCAGACAACGTTTGACAGACACGACCTTCTTTTCATAAAATCGTGCTGACCAGTATTTATTGGACAGAAAGCAAGCCAAACGATCTCTGGCGACTCTCTCGCATACTTGCAACAGGACGCAGGTCAGGCTAATAGGGCGATAGTTTGTGGCTACCTCTTTTTCGCCTCCTTTGTGAATGGTAACCAAAGCGACTTTTTTCCAGTCTTTAGCAAACTTCCCCTGGTTCAGACATATTGATTAGTGCAGCCAACGGACGCGCCAAAACCTCAGCCAAGAGACAAACCAGGGCAGCATGAATGTCATATGGTCCCAGGGACTTCGATGGGTGCATTGACTGAAGAATGGTGTGTACCTCAGAGGATGATGTCGTTCTGCATCGCCGTTGCTGACACCTTGGATCTCACTGCTGTCGAACTCTTGAGACTGTCTTGTTGATGTATGCTGGCAAAATAACGATCCAAGTGGTACGCTTTCATCTGGTCACCAACCATGTTTTAACTGTCAGCGGCGATGCGATTGCCAACGCCTTTGTGGAGAGCAGGGTATGACTGCACGCAGTCGTGGAACAGCTTCTGGTTGGATTTGACCTTTTGCGCTAGCTCTGCTTCATGCCTTAGCCTTTTTGCGGGTCCTTGAGGACCGACTTTTCTCGAGCTGAAAGTGAAATCTGTTCACAAAACCGCCTTATTAAGTTCCAGTAATTCCCAAGCGAAGCACCGTTGCCAGACGGTTCCCACTGCAATGTTACTGTATCCTTTGGAAGCCAATGTATTGCCATCTTTCTAGAGTTTTCGGCCCACTTTCCCGGCACTGGCTTCCACTTGACACAGTATTGTAATTTTATAATCGAGTGGTCACTTTTACCCAGGGGAGCAGAACTTTCTAAGACACATCTGGTTATCATTTGTGATTACTACGAGGCCCAGCAGCGAGTCTTCCTGCACTATCCTAAACCTGGTAGCTCGCTGAACATGTTGTTGCAATATCCTTATGGAGGCATCTCAAGAATTTTCCCCAAAACTACGTTCAGGTCGTCCAGCAGTAGGGCTGGGCTCTGTCTGCCAAGATCTTATCCATGGTGATAAGTAACATGCTTCCTTCCTCATCGGCAGCACCAGGGCTTCTATATAAGCAAAGTACTGATGTGCGAGTTGGTGCATCGGGTAGTACACAGTCTACCAGCTATACATTAGGAATGTGAATAGGAATGTGAAGGCTCTTGCCAGTAACCTAGGCATAATGATCGCAACCAGCAAAAGCAGCTCACCGCCGGGCCCGCAGTTCTCCTTGTCCTGTCCACAATAAGTCATCTCAGGAGGGCAAGAGTGATCAATCGTCACTTCCTGTTCGCATCCTGCTGCTTCGATGTTCAACTCAGCTTATTTATTGTCAATACTACATGCATTTTTGTACAGGATGCCCAACCATTTGTCCTGAGAGCACGTTATCGTTCTTGAGATGGATCCCTCGAATGCTAGTCCAGTGGGAGTCACCAGTTTTTTGCAATGGTGTGTCGGGGAGATTACTCCACGCCACCGGTGTCATTCTTGTATGGGAATGGCTGATTGGTCGCCCCTCCAGATATATCATTAGCTGCTGCAACCTCTCGTATCCTACTGGATACCTTGGATTAGGACCAAATTGATTTTCTCCCATACCTCTGACGTTGTTGAGTCCACTTTTAGCACCCAGCTTCTTTGAGGCCACACCAACTCCGATACGGCTATTGAGGCGTGCACATGCTACGTCCGACTTCGCCTTCACTGTATTAAACTGATTTTGTTTCTCGACTGGATGGGCCTCTAACACATTCACAGGAGTCCTGAGTACATCGTTGGGCTCACCGACCCCTGGGACAGTCAAGATAGGCGACTCGACTGTCATTGAGAGAGTGTCGTCTAGTGGATTCACCTGCGGATCGTCCTGTAATGCTTTGCAAGAGTTGGTTGTCGAAGCTGTGACTGTTTGTAGACGCAGCGCTAGGTGTTGGAAGGGTGGATACAGATTTTCTCCCAACGCCCACGAGGTCGGCGGCTTCACTGTCTTGTGGTAGACTGAGCGGTTATAGGTGGCTCAGTCAACGGCTGCGTGGGACAATCCGTGACTCATGTCGTGCTCAAATAATTACGTCTAGGTATAACTGGAATTAGGTCTACGCTACATACTCATTTTAACTCAGGAAACCTCTTGTAAAGGGTGAACGCATACTCGGTGAGCACTGAACACCGGACGTGATTTGCCAGCAGACATGCTGAATAAGATATCAAAGTTACTGCTGTGAGACGGCACCCTCTGCATTTGCGTTTGATAAGCCCGCTGTGACTACGGGTTTCGCATGTGATCCTTGCAGTTGAATAGAATGGGCGTGCCACAGGAAAAAGTAAAAATGTCAGAGAAGTTGGCGCCACGGCAAAAACGAACAGAGGCTAGGAAAGAACTATACTGGAAGTCCTGCGAAAAAAAATCAGAGGCTGAGGTGTTAACTGACCACTGGTATGCACGGAATTATCGAGGTAGCAATCAAAATGTAACTAGACGACGCTTATATTCTAAGAATAAAAAATACCAATCTGTGGTGCATTACGGTGACACGCGTTCCAGATTTTTAGACCATCTGCATAAAGGAGCGCATTGTTAGAAGTAGGCTTGAGGTCAGTGATATAACAGCGGACCAAGCACGGACCCTTGAAGAACCCCCAGCGGATATCGAGGAAGGAGAAGGCCCGATCCGGTTTTCACTCTGACGGATTTGTCACCAAGAAAGAAGGTAATCCAGCCGACAACCTGTAGCGACTATAATAAATGAAATTTTGATAGTCGCATTCATCTGTACATTTTCTATGATTTTGATTTTGTACCTACTTTTGTTTTAGTCAAGCTACACAATTTGTAACATCCGTCCCGGGGCTAACACACAACTCGCTCCCTGCCTCGCTAGCTTGACGTGCCTCTCTGTACTCTCTATTTTCCAGGGTCGGTAATAATATACGAAGTCAACGCGCTGAGACTTGGCTTTTCACTGTCGATCGATTGTCGATAGTGCTAACTGACAGGGTTGTATTTTGTTGGATCAGTTCCAACAAACCTCCCCGGGTGTCATATCAGCTCCTCGTTCGTGTACCAGGTCGACTAGATCTAGATCGATTAGGACTGTTATAACTATGGCACGTAGACGGGAACGTTCGCCAAAACGTCACAGTCGTGACTGTATCCACATACACATATACTGGATCTCATCTTTTTTACTGGAACACTCCCTACACATTTTCTAGAGCGGTTTTCAAGAAATTCTCAGGCACCTATAAGGAAAGGCTGAAGCTGTTTCAGTGGAGGTCGATAAACAAATATCCACGTACCTAAGTAATTTCGATCGAAGTAGTGACCGGAACGCAATGGCATAAAGTACAAAAATGAACGGCCGAGGCATGTATTGAGACAAGTTGATTTTGGCCGTGTGTACATCACGTGAAAGGTAATAACACTGAAGGAAAACTTGACGGGTGGTTTATCTATGTTTAGTGCACACAGACTGTAGGTTCAAAGGAAACTGGATACCACGCGTTTATCACGAAGCGTCGACCCCATTTGGTCTTCAAGCAAGCGCCACTGAAATTTTCAACCAATCAGAATGGCGTACCCTGCAGTGGGCACACTAAAGTGTAACGCGCAACCGAAACCAGCGAGCGCGCACGAATTGAATTTGATTTGTGTGACGGGGCGTGCTGCTGTGTTGTCGATACCGTCTTAGCTTTCGCTTGTGTAATTCGTGTGCGTGGCTTACTAGGCCTTCGGCTCATGCTTGTTGTCCTGTTCTTTTTTTAAGGACTGTTGTTCGAGTCCCTACTTCGGAAGATTTTAGCGATTTCAGCGATTTGTACACGGGTTCGAGGCAGGGGGCCCAATCTACACGGGTCCAGTCAGTTTGTTCGTTTCGATGTCCGGCGGTATTCTGTTGACCTGAAAAGCAGTCATTGAAAACGGGGTGTAGCACCGCTCCTGGGGGTTATAGAAAGTACCAAGAACAGAGTAAAATAAAATAACAGAGTAATAATAAAATAAAATAGAAAAACTATATAACTTATTAATTTAACGGGTTATTAAGTAGGTGGGAATCCAATTACACTCTGAAACAGTCCTTAGAAAAGCAGCTAACAATCTCTAGTGGTAAGTCGTTCCAGTAGTTGATAACCCTATAAGAGAAGAACTGTTGTCTTAGGAAGGTCCGAGGTCGAAGCTTATAGAGCTTCTTGTCGTGGCCTCTTCGACTGTTATCACTTACTAGGGTAAAGAATTGTTGCACAAGTCCTGTGCTAAAGAGAAAGTGTGTAAGAATTAAGTTCCCGCGGAGTCTTCGAAACTCAAGTGGATAACGATCAAGAATTTCGAGGCGAGACTCGTAGGAGAGATGCCGTAAGCCAGTGACCATTTTGGTGACTACCCGCTGGACACGTTCAATGGCGAGTATGTCTTTCTCCAAACCGGTGTAGACGACTTGATTGGCATACTCGAGCAATGGTCTTATGTGGACTCTGTAAAGCGTGTGAAAGGCGCGCTTTCCAATCTGAAGTAGGTTCGTTTGATCATCCCGAGAGTCATGAGACCCCTTTTGGCGGCCAGCTGGTGATGATAAGAGAAGGACAAACCAAACAATAGCCAGATCCCTAGGTCACTTTTAAGGTCTACTTTCGTGATATCTACTACACATTTTGCACCATGTATCACGAATAGGTTCCCGGAGTCTCCTTCGAGTGACCTGTGCGCACACTTACTGTCCCCTGGTGCGCCCACGTTGCCCAAAGGTTGATCCGCGAAGTCACGGGCATTCAAACTAGAGTCGGCCGGACTTCATGTTACATAAAGACGATTCACGTTCAAGGTTCCCGGATCCTGTTGGTTTATCTCGCTCAATGTCAAGGGGCGTGTATTGGTCTGAAGAGCTATCATTGAAAATGGGATGTACGAGCATTTTTGTGGATGACAGTGAATACCAAGAAGAGAACAAGATTACTTGCATAACGAAACTTGAGATAAATGCGAGCCATGTAAAGCTTCGAGGCGATCCCTAGAACCGCTGCTGACGACCCCAGAAAGAACTTCGACCATTGGTTAACACTCTGATGAGAAAAGAAATACTGTTCAATGACTGTACGAGGACGAAGCTTGCGAAGCTTTCCATTATGTCCTCGCCGGCCGTCGTCATTCGCTACAGTGAAGAACGGTTCTGGAAGACCTACTCTGAAGAAATGTGACAGTGTTAAATCACTGCGGAGTCTTCGAAATTCAAGCGGGTACATGTGAAGAATTTCAAGTTCGAGATTTGTACGTAACCTTTTATAAGCCCGTGATTGGTTTAGTATCCGCATGCTGAACACGCTCAACAGTTAATGTGTTTCATGTGGTCGGCATACAAAATTTGATTAACATACTCGAGGAGCGGTCTTACATATGCCTCGTAAACCGTTTGAAACACATTCTTGTCTATGCAGGGAACAGTGTGCTTACTCATCCTAAGAGCGGCAAACCCCTTTTTGCCGCCAGCTCATGGTGGTACGTGAAGGACAACTTAGACGAAGGCCAGATGCCCAGATCTTTCTTCAGATTGACTCTCATGGTATTCACTGTACTGAACGCACAATGGATCTCGAAGGCATTGCCAGAGTCGCCACCAAATAACATGTGAGCACATTCATCGTCATTTGGTGGGAGGCTGCAAACGTCCGACCAGTGTTTGATCGCGTCAAGATAAATCTATAGTGCACTGAGTTCGGTGGCATTGGAGATTTTTGGGTCGTCTGCGTACAAGAGGACGTTGCTGAAAATAGTATCCAGAAGGTGATTGATGTAAGTGGGAAATAACAGATGATCTAGAAGTGACCCTTGGTGAAGTTCCGCAGAAGTCGATGAGGGGGAAGAAATTTCTGATCTGCTTTCAAGTCGAAAAGCTCCGTTACCAAGAAAATGGACAGTCTTACGAAGAAACTCTCCTTGAATAACATAGGCTTTCACTTTTTGTTTCAGTGGGCCCTGTGGGACACGGTGAAAGGCCTCGACGAAATCAGAGGAGATAGCATCTGAGATGAGACCATTGTATTTGACCTCCATCAGACTATCCATAAAAATAAGCGTTTCTTATGCATGACCGATTAGGAAGGAAGGCATGCTGGGTAAAATAGTAAAGGCGATTTAATAAGGAGTCATTGAGGATGGCGCGCTTTAGTAGGCGCCTCATTATATTGCACAGAATGCTAGTAAGGCTGATTGGCCGATACCTAGCCGGAGAGTGCAGGTCGCCCGCTTCATATATAGTTGTGACCGTCGCCTGGTTCCATGCGCTAGGGGGTGTTTGCTTAAACAGCTTATGAAGGGGTTCTGCCAGACTAGTAGTTGCTTCCTTGATTATTCTGAGATGAACCATGTCAGGGCTGCTTGCACAGTGAGTGAAAGGTCTTCAACATCTAGCACAGGAAACTCAGCGGTCACGAGTGGTTGCCTGAACTTCTGTAGCGGTAGGACAGGATGTCAGTTCGTGGGTGCGACGTTGTAGACTGCCCAGTATTAATCCCTGAATGGTTCGAAAACAAATAAGGATGAAGTCTAACCGCTGGGCAAACGTAAAGAAAGAGCTGAAGGTTTGTTCCCTCATAGACGTCGCGCGTTTGCCCGATTGGATCTCAGTGAACAGTCGCTTGTGCGCTGTCGGACTCAATACATCGGTAAAAGTCTGTCGACGCAAATCAGAAAGGCTTTGTGTATTCATTATATCGACGTACGCTCCGATGGACAGCTGTCCGGATGCTACCAAGGATGCGTTCTATGACGCCCTCGTTGACCTTCTGAGGCAGTCTAAACAC
>QNGE01004176.1:18976-64166 GCA_008508345.1 Paragonimus westermani
TGGGGTCCTCGTGATCACTCAAACCGTTGGTTAGAGACGCTATCCGAGATGGCGGTGTGTCGCAGTCAATGGCGTACCTGTATCCATACCATTTCTAGTTCTTCCATTTAGTCTTCTTCAATCTTTTTTGTCCTTCGTAGTAATGTTCCCTTCTAGGACATTCCACGTCACTGTTGAGGTGAGCGGCGGCCCGAGCCACATTACCTTTGGTCAGGCTCATGGCTGTTATGATGATGTTGAGTCGCATATGTTTCTGTAGGAATTTTTTGTTCCCGAAATCTCTGAGGGAAGTCTCCTCTTGTACGAGTTTGTTGTGTTCGGGGATTTCCCACCCATACTCTCTTCGGACGATGTGGAACGCCCTTATGTCCTCTGAGTCTCCTGTAATCTTATGCTTCACGAATGAATGGGAGCTGTCGTCGAGAAGACGACATATTCTGCGTGAAAGTAGTGTCTGAAATGAGAAAGTGCACAATTTGCGTGGTTTAAATAAGTTGTCCGCTTTTGAATCGCACGGTCGTTCTGGTCCACAAAGCCAAAATCAAGAGGAAGTGAACCTAAGTAGGTTCTCGGGCCGTTTAAATCAGTCTGGTTGAATTTTCGAATTGTGGACAATTCTGGTGGTTTTTGTAACCAGTAACAGATAAGATCAAATGTTAGCAGAGGGTTGTCACTGTTCTCAAGTGGTGGCTTGATTATCATTCTCTGTACCAAGTGGCTCTCATTAGTGGTGACTAAGTCAAGCGGAGAGGAAATCTGACCAAAACGGTGCCGCGTCGGGGCGGTGACGTGCTGTGTTCACGCCTTCCGTCGGGTTTTGCACCATGGGATAGCGTTGATATGGAAGTCGTGAATCCGCTTCCAACTTACTAGTCTGGGAAGCTGTCCAGACCTTCCAGAAGGGCGTCCTCGTCGAAAATGTCGGACGAGGTAGGATGAACAATTGCTCCCACTTGGTGTGTGTCTTGGCCAGGCAGTGCCCGTCACAGCCACAGAGCGTCACATTTAGCAGAGGACTGAAAGCCGCCGATAACCGTGGGTGTCGGGGAAGACTGATGAGGGAAAATCGCAGAACTCCTCAATCTCCTTCAGGCAGAGTCTCTTACGACCTGTTGAGAGCGAAAGGCGAGAATGGGCAAAAAGACCGCGAGCAATAACTCAACCACGAACGGAAACCAACGATCTCGCGACCAGCACGAATAATCAGAACGCAAGTACCCGGACCCAACTGTTGCAACTTAGAACCCGCAAACAAGAGGGGACAGAGATGACCTTCGAAAAAGCTTCATTTGTTGTTTAGCCCGAAGTCAAAACAGTCTATCACAGCGGCAGTACTTACACGATTCCGGCTGCCTTGGTCCCAGGCCACTCAACGGACCAATCAGAAGCAAGCGCGAAACTTGTATTCCCCAGAATTATGGCGGGCATTCGTATTTTGAAAATATCTATTTCCCTTGTGAAATATGACGATTTCTTGGGGAAAAGTGCTTTCCCCAGCAGAGTCAGCCCGGTAAACTGAATACCCCGGGACACTAAGTTCACTCTCAATGATGTCACCTGTAAGCCAGGTCTCCGTGAAAACGGAAATGTGGAGTTGGGTGCCCTGAAGTAACTGTCTGATTTCCGGTAGTTTGTTGAACAGATTTAGACAGTTCGTATATATGCCTTTGAAAACTACGTCATCGCTGGATTCGCGAGAAAAGAGAAACGGTGGTGCGAGGAAGAGCCTGGGAAAAAGGCCTAAAATTGATGAGGGTGGTGGGACTGTACCCGGTCTGTTTACCCGAGTTGTTCTGACGGCCCTTGTTTGAGTCTGTGAGCGCAGCATCACCGCTTGAGCGTAAGTTGACGACCCGACAGGACGGTTGGCTAGCATTCTTGGCGTTGCAATTTGAGACATCTGCGCCCTTGTCAAATTCTGCTTCTTGGAAGGGTGATTGGGAGTTTCCACCCAAGGAAAATTTGATTTCCCCGGCTGCTGGGTGCGGGGTTTGGAAGACAGCAATGCGCTTTGTGCTATGGGGTTACCACCAGAAATACCTATTGCGGTGGGCCAAATTAATGTTTTTGAGCCACAAGAGGTAGCCCCAGCGGTCTACTCCCGTTCCAAATTCTTGAGAGGAAGAGTTTTTGCTGGGAAGTTTGATGAGTAAGGGGTGGGCAACTCTGAAGACGGTTTCGACGCGGTTTCAGTGCCGTCAGTGCTCGTGCCTGTGCTTGGAGCGTCGATCGTTGGGACAGCCATTCGGGCTGTGTCTCCGCTTCCTACGGCAGGCGCAGGGGTCTGAGGGGATACATCGAGAGGTGAAACTACGACTTTAGTCTCCAGTTGTAGCTTGTGGTCTGCCATGATCCGTTACTTAGTCCTAGCCCGCCGTTCGAGTCTCGCCCACTCTCGCCAGAAGATGTCAAAAACACGCCGTTCAAATGGGCGTTGGTGGGCTTCAAATCCCCTACTTTTCCCACGACTGTCTGGGGGATAAGTATGGCTGACAAGGTTGTCAAAAGCCCAGGTGACCTTTTGATTTTCTCGGCGTGTATCCTACTCGCAAGTACCAGGTTTATGAAGTCCATGAAGAGTGAAGCCTTCAGGATTGATTTGGCTAGCTCGATTGCCGAAGATGTCATGACGAATCGGCCCCATAAAAAACCCTCCTTCCCCTGAGGGCTTTTTCCTTCTTTTTAATTTATGCCCCCTCTATGCGTGCAGTTGACAAGAAAACTGCCTTCTTCGTGATTGCAACACCAGTGAGGGCAGGCGCTACGTACTCATTCAGAGGCTGCATTTCCAACCTCATTTCGGACAGAGTCTGCTGATACTCCTCCACCCAACTACCTATAGAAGAAATAGGAGGAGATACAGAGTTAAGAAGAGCCCCGGATCCACAACCGCAGATTTCTGCGTCACTCTCCCCGTCGTGCTGCGTGTGTGACCAGTCAGCTGCGGTGCGGTACCTTGGCTGTCGTCAAACCTGCAGCTCATGACATAATTCAGAGATGAAGAAGCTAAATGTTTGTACTGGTGTCCATTGGGGCCCGTGCACATAAAGCGATACCACTTCTGACACTGGTGCACTGCATGCCGTTTTGTACGGATGTTTCACACTCATACCAACCACAGGCGCCTGCTGCCACAGAGAGTGTCTACTGAGTACCAGGACTGCTAGATCTAGTTCGAATCAATCTCGATATGGACAAGAAAACATGCAAATCTAAGCCGTTATTTTCAAACAACTAATAAAAAACGAACTCGTCAATGCACCGGACAATGATAGAACAAAAGTGTATGTACATAATGACGATGTGACTCTTTGACTCGAATTCCTAGTTGCACGCGCAGTCTCTCAACCTCCGGTCAGCATTTCGGACTGGCCGTTGCCACATTCGCGCTGACCGTCATTTTGCAGAAACAACAGGCTCAGTCTGATTCATTTCATTTTTCCGGTGGAAACGACTTGAGCTACTATTCGTCCAGTTTCTCTCGTCACCGTGCGCCTAAGGGCGTCGGCGCCACAACGGCCAGCAGAGGTTCTCTTCTATCCCATGAGCAATCATACAGACTAACAGATATAAGTCGGGATTTCCAGGTTTTCCGTGTCAGTCAACCGCAGCCATTTCACAGACACCCTGAAAGCACACAGTAGGAATTCATTAGGACCCATCTACAAAAGTCTCGTGGTGGAGTGCTCCCGACATTTGAATGGTGAGTGATGTGAAGATGAACCACGTCAATCCTTCAATGAGACACATCTGCTTTCTCATAACCAATGGTAAATCGATATGTACAGATACATGCACGTTGCGTTTTAACGCAGATCGCCCTGTGTACCATATTTAGGGTAACTTAGGGTTATTTAAGCCGAAAACGTACTCTCCATCGGTAGACACCTGGATTGGTCAATGTACAGCTCATCGTGTCTTTTGTGTAGTCTATAGCTATTTAAGCTAGATGGACAACACCAATGCACATAAGCTTATGCCGCCTTCAAAAACAGTGGAATACGTGGTCAATGTGAAACCACTATGGGTTTGACTCGTAGGACCAGTACACTGGGATGCTATGATTAACCTTGTACATAAATGAATAATTAAATAAAAACCACGAATTACTTAACAAAAGATACCTCAGTGAAGGCAACCGAGGCTGAGCAGTTGGCTAACTTAAAACTGTAAAAAGGATGATATCAAGGAGATACACTTAAACAGAAATCTTGAAACAGATTTGACAGGAAAATTGTCCATCACTCACCAAGCTCCCTTTTGAATTAGGTCACATCGCTAGAAGATATTTCATATCGTGGGAGCACGTCCTCACTGTTGGTAACTTGGGGAAGTTAGTCATAATTAATGTAGCAACCCTCTTCTTTTCAAAATTGTGGCTGTAGCCCTGGAGGCGTAAAGTTTTATGCAGACCAGGTAGAGAATTCGCCTCAACTTCGGTTGCCGCCTTGAAAATTTTGAAGGCTTCTATCGAGTCCCTTCTAACCTTCTTTCGCGCAACAAAAAAGATAAAGTTTCCTTATCCTGTCTCCATGCATATTGTCTAACATTCCCATCAGCGTCTTGTGACACACTTTTCAAATCGAGGAGACGCAAGTGAAACAGGTCAAGACGTTGACGCAAAAGCTGACTACGTAAGGTCTGGCTTCTGACACCACCCCATGACCACGCCCGCTGATAGAGTCCGCTGGAAACTCAATCCCAGGGTTCCAGTTCGATCGATCCCTGGGGTCCACTTCGATGTTTGATACCGGGAACAAGTGAAGTCGTCCGCCGCCAAGTATGTCCAACGTGTCTGACTGCTTTTGCGCAAACTGGATTTTTCGGAGTTCAAGCGCCATACGGAGTGCATTCTGCCGTAGGACCCTCACAATGTTTCTTTCAGTGATACAGTCAAGCGGCGAACAATCATCTCGCATCAACGTCCGGCATAGGTCTATCCAGCCGACCAACAATCATCCCGAAGATTTCGTCACTAACGCCGTAAACATCAGTCGAGAATGTGAGCGCTTCTTTATGACCGATTGAATATTTAAAACGCTAGTTTTCGTCCGCAGTCTTCACTCGCCGACAGATGCTGACATCCGCATTCGTACGTCGAACAAGATGAAACACGACCACCAGAGGAGTATGTAGACGATTGCTGTCGAATACTAGAGGTTAATCAACCTCAAACGTGACGCTTATGGTCCACCAATCGCCAACCCCCTTGACGTATTTGTCCACCCAGTCGGTGAAAGCTGGTCATTTTTATCCTGGTGGATCGCGGCCACCCAACCAGCAGAGATCTCCAAAGCTTCCGACCCCCCTATTGGCAATGAAGGGGGTGGCATGATGTGCGCTAGTGTTCACTTCACAAATACAAGCGCCAGAAAAGCGATCGCCGACGTCACAAGAAAGATAACTGCTAGCTGCTAAGCAGTTGACTCCACCGTCCAGATCGAAGTACAGCGATCGACGATTCCAGAGTTGGTCTGGACAGTTACACTTCGATTTCTTCTCATTTTGGTCATATATGCATTCAGACGGGAGTATATTACGTTAATGCTAAATAGCGCTGCTGTTCGGTCAGATGTGAACATTGTTTCCGACGTCCACATCATTTCAGGGGGACATGGCAAAAACTGCGCGAGTTGCGGTGATTCAGAGTATACAGGATGAACGCAAACATTCACGCGGTAACCTGTGTTCATCTAACGAGCTATCTTGTGAGGACTCAACCAACGACGCTTGTTTGGTGTGAACTTAGATGTGCTTGACGGCTTCTTGTAAGTTCAGCGCTAACAAAATGCCGCTTATTCGCTAGACGTGACGTTAGTAATCACCAAATAAACTTCGAAGTTGCATATGCTACGATGTAAACAAAAAAGCTTCCGCAAAAGTTTCTTACTATGTATCTCGTTTATATGTGTCTCGTTTATATACGACAACTATATCTCAGATGCTTATTCCAATTAGTAAGTACTGAATTGATGGACATTTTGGCTTAAAATAATGCATTATTGTCAATGAGGTAGCGTAGTTTTTCTTGGTTCATACCCCGATTTCACAAACTAGTATTCAGTGTTCCGTAGTTCAATGGGCGCCTGTGATGGGCTGGAGGACATTTTGTTCCTCTCTGTGGACGATCTCTAACCGCTCATGGTACATCAGGTTGGGCACTGTATCGTCGTGAAGGCAAGAAGTTGTTTGAGGTTCATCGCTCACGTGGTATGGATGCTATTTGGCAGCATTTTTGAGGGCGAGCACTGCAACTTTGCCCGTATCTGCAAGTGTAGTTGAAGGTGAGCATGCGGGCGTGTTCAAAAGTATAATCTGTTTTACGTGGGGCCCGTTTGTACTCTGGCTTTATAGTCCCTGAACTACTGTTCTGTGTCGGTCACACTGACAACCTCGCATGTTCTGCCCTCATTGGATTAGTTGGCTCTGATTTTGGCGGACGGCAACCCTTGGCTTCAAGTTCCATCTCGAGAGGGTTGCGGTAGTTTTTCGTGAAGACTGACGCTCCCTGTCCTGGCAGCATGCTGTCATGGTTGTTGTACAAAACTATCATCCAGAGATACCCGGGGACCCAAAAACGTGTCTTGGAGCTCCTCGAAGACCCATTCAGAAACCTGTTGAACATGGAGTTTACGTTTACCCGGGTGTCGAGAATGTCTGATGCAATCACTCCAAGCGCGAGCTAGTGGCAGTGGTTGAATGACGGCCGCATATGGACGAATTTTTTCTCTTCCAACGGTCGTGTTTGCAGCTCTGTGCCGTCATCAATCGATGTCTAAGCTTTACAGAAAACAGCCATTCGTCATAGGTACTTTCTGTAGTCCGTAAAGACCAACGAACCAAAGCGTAGTTTTCTGTTATATAGCAAATCAGTTAATGTAGTTTTCACCAAGTGGCGCTGTGAGTGACGGTCGCGAACACATGGGGATTCGTCACTCTTGCATTATCTGTGATACTCATACTGGCGCCCTGGCGAAGCAAACAGCTTCACACACAGGTCATAGTTGCTGTACTGTGACTCATATCGGCCAAAAGCCGGTGCTTTTTCTCAAAGCAGCTGCTATTTGCTGTGAAAGAGACCTCCAGGGTCGAATATACGCCAATGATTATATTCGTTGGTCACTATTCTGGGCAGTGACTGTGATGTGATTCACGACTTTCCATTGGATTTCGGGCGTGTTCTGTGCCAAGATGTCGTTAAAAATACCAAAAATACGACAAATAGGCTCGAAAAGAGTTAAACATCTGAAGATCAAGGCGACTGTCCACCGTCTGGAGTCTGTTGGGCCATGCACTCCTGTCGATTTCATACGTTAATGTTTCCTCACTTCAAAATTGAGGCACTGGATGGCCACAGATGGTAGGCAAATTTTACTTTACACGGGACCTGCGATTCTGTGAGGTATATTGCCAGTGTGTGAATATAAAAAGTTTACGAAACTTTCGTGCTGTGCATACTCGCTTTCACATCTTGTTCTGCACAAACCTCACCAGGAAACTGTGCGCGATCTTTTGCAAGAGGTTGTGTGCGGTTGTGCTTCAATTCGTAGGGCTGGCGGAATAGTTCTTAACGCTCATGCTCTCGCGCTTGTGGTTGTTAGATAACTCCTCAGCTCTTCCGTTCATGTCATTCTTAAGTAAGCTGGACCGTCGTTTGCACGGTTCTTCCAACCCAGTGGCCCAGGTTCATCGACTTTTGTCCAAACTGTTAGCGCGATCGAACGACGAAATCATGGTGGTGGTGATACTGATATACCGTATCCAATGAAACCGGAAATTACGAGTAATTCTTCCTGTTAGAAGAAGACCATTTGCTCGGAGAGGGTAAAAAATATTACTCTGGTTCTAAAGTTTCTGTTTTCCAAACATACTGGCATCATAGATGCGGCACCCGCACACGACTTCATATGTTAACAATAAACCGGCACTTTCTGACCGTCCTTCGATATTCTTCTAACCAGATTTGCTTCGAAGATATGTTGAATTCTATCGACCAGCTTGACCTTGGCACGGCAATTAGCACCCTGTCAACAGTGTAGCATTCTCCACCGGTTTGGCCAGAACCGTGTGCTTTCTGCCCCCTTCTACATTACTTCCACTATGCTCGTTTCTTCCATTCTCTCAACTTCTGTGATTATTCGCCATCTTGTGTTGCCTTCGTCTGCTCCGACTTCCAGTGCAACCGACAGGCTCGTTGCTATTTTAAAGCACATGCAACCTTCGGTATCCGTAGTTTGCATGCAGTGTGAAAAACCTTCAGCAGCCAAGAAGGAAATGTGGGTGAGCAAATTGCGGTTTCTTACTTCATTCTCTCGTAGCAGTCCTCAATGTTTGGGGGCATTTATAAGCGCAGAAAGCCCGCTAAGGAACCTCCTGGCAAATTCTCGGCAAACTATTTTCTTATCCCGGTGGCTGTAACACAGCACACAGTTCCGTCGTGTGCTTTGCTAAAACTGCTCTGACCTGGTCAGACCATGATGGCGCGTGAACGAGAAAGACTTGCCTAGACCACTGTGGACGGATCATGCAGACACCGCTGATTGTGGTTGAATGTGGGACATGACGTAAGCAAACGTGTGCGAAACATCATGTTCAAGAACCGACAAAAGTAGCCAAGGTATCGATCCGAGTTGGTTGAATAATCTGCCGGCTTTGGCAGTTACAACCAGCTAGCATACTTGCTACGGAAGGGAAAATTCAGCGAATAAGCCATTTGCATTATGGGGAAAGCAAGAACTAGATATGAGAAGTCGTGAAGCTGTAGTGAGGAGTGTCCTTAAACGTCATTATATACACGCGTGTATTTAAATAAGGTAGTAGAAAAAGGGTAACAAAACACGAAGACGGTTTCTGGGGTGATTGGTTGATAGGTGCCCATTTAATCCGTCGAGTTTTCATTTTCTTTCGGCACGACCGCACGATCGATCGCGTGCGTTGTTGAACCGCTTTTGGACAAAGATTCCACGGTAGCGATGTAGGCGTTTACTGCGGCAATTTTCTTCCAGTTAGGGGATAAGCAGACCGGCCAAGTGAGGTCAGCGCGAACACCTTTGACGGGTATGATTTCCGTGCGTCCACCTGGAAGACCAATGACAACAATGGCCTCATCGATTCTTATCCTACCTCCACCGTTGAACGTGTCAAATGGTTAGCTCATCTGCCAGCATTTAATGGTAATCGTTTTGTTTGATAGGCAAGCGGTGATTTTTGGGTTGCTTGCTGGCAGTCCTGAGAGCTCAGTTGAGTACCGCACGCGCTGTTTCACAGAACTCCCATGAAACTCATAAGCACGTTTTGTATATAACCGGAAGGACGGAGAAACACTTGTATCCGTCATCCCAGGTGGCTCTCCAGTCTCACTAAACACAAACCTTTAATGCAGTCACTCTTGAACTTCTAACTCCACCCTCACGAACTTTTGCACTTCTCGTAGACGCATTTCTTCTTCTTCTTCTTCTTCTTCTTCTTCAGAGAGCCCGTTATCTATCATCGAATGTTGCCCAGGTGGACGCCGAAAGATAGCTGGAGCAAGGTTAAGAAGTTTTATTACACACTCCGTCCTCCCCAGTGAAGCTGCCGCCGTCTCCACAAGTGCTCCCGGAAGTGTTCCCTGCTATAGGGCGCCTAAGCACACTACAATGGTATGAAGCAGTAGACAGTTCCTCATTCCAGGAAACGTCGCTGGGAAGACCAAGGGCACCTGTGTGATAAAAAGATATGGGCGCAATACTAAATGAGGTATAAATGGCGTAAGTACTTACAGATATTCCGAAATCATCACTGATGTGGGTCACATGTGGTCGGCGGACAGTTGTTGGGGATAGAGAAGGAGACTCTCCTCCACAAACGGAGGTTCAGTGGGCAAACTCAACAAGTTGGCTGCCCTCGGGGACTATTCAAACAATCTGTAAATTAGAGGACACATCCGTGCACCACGTATGTTGAGGTCGCTGTGCTTCGCTACTGCTGCTGCGGACCTATAATCAACAACTGTTTGGAAAGTAGGTTTGATCTTCAGGACAACGAGTTCATCGAGCATTGCTAATCAGGGTGGTCTGATGGTTCCTTGAGTCCCACCTAAGTTAATCGCAACTCCACTTGACAGGCTGGATCTAGATCCGTCGCACCTGTAGCGGAGCGAGTGCCCGTGAATTCCAAGCCCGCAGAGCAGTTGATTCGTAGCAAAAAGTAAGGCGGTGGTTAAAAAGAGTATATTGGTAACAAGGTGCTGAGGTGCAGGAGAATTATTACAAAATGAACGGAGAAAAATGACAGCAGACCTTGACATCGAAACCATCAAATATACAGGCCCCGGAATCAGCGGTTCGCGTGAACACGACCAAAGGTAGACCGAACAGGTGCTAATAAAACCAGAGTACATATGAACAAGGCTTCACAAGTAAACCATATCAAGATATAGCGAGACAACATGAATAACGTTCGTGAGGAAGATGACTTCCTGCGCGCCTAATTACAATGATTACGTCAGTCTGCAAAAATGCCTCGGTACGTCCACAAAGATTTCGAAAGTAAGATAAAGATGGATCAGTGAGGAAGCTGTAGACGATAACAAGCAGTATGGTCACCAACTTCATATAAAACACATTCATCGTCAACATCCCAGAACAAGCAGCTGCTTGAACCTCATCACTATTTCAACAGATATAGGCACAATTTACATAAGTCATATTTATGAGCACCTATGTGACAGATGATTCAGTGTGGGTCGGTTGCCATGGGCAATGGTCATACACTTGAGGTGAATTCTAGAAAGGAGTTACACATTAGCCACCGTTTCTAAAACTTGATCGCGACATACTGAAACATTTGCCAACGTTTCACGTTCACATGGAGTTTTGCGTAATCCGTTGATCCAATAAATATCTTTCTCAATATCCAACGACAGACATGAACTAACTTCCAAACAGTTTATGACAAGACATCTACGTAACTGGATTAAATGCTGAACGAATTGAAGCATTGCACGAGATAATTGATTTACTAGACATGCAATCCTGTCGATTAAACACGTTGATGTTTTATCATATCAAACTTGAGGCAATGGATGGCTACTGATCTTGGGCAACTTTTACTCTACATAAGACTTGCTATTCTGTAAGGTATATTGCCAAAGTGTGAATATAAAAATTTTACGAAACTTTCGTGCTGTACATAATTGCTCTCATATCTTGCCTTGCTCATTCTACAAACAAGGTGAGAGTCTATGGACAAACATATCCGATATTCATCAATTGGAATAGCATTTTTTAGGGGTGCAAAATTTCCCCTTTTCTTGTTCAACTTCGCCACGGACGACCTTATGAAAGTTAATTTCGATAGGCTTTGCAAGCTTGGTTTTGGACTCCCTCTAGGAACTCTCTGGAGTATACCGTTGACAATGTGTTACGCAGCCCTTTCCCTAAGACGTGCACAACATGCTGGACAAGGTGGGTCACCGAGCTGGTTTGTGTGGAATTCACTCTGCGCGTCCGTAATTTAAGGTGCTGCTTTAAGACTGGGCATTTCTATTCGCACTCTCGCCAACATAGGTAATCCACTTGAGACTCGGGATAACAGCCAATGTATCGAATATACGAGTTGTCTTCATCAGCGTGTTCCATACACAGTGTAGCAAAGACGTTCGGTTTCTGCTAAAAGGAGGAGTTCACAATGCTTGTGTACATTGTGTTTCTCCTCATGTTTCGGAGACCTTCGCTGTTTTCATCGAAGGCGCCAATCGAGTTGCTGGTCCTAACCATCGCCGTCTCCGAAAAAAAGATCGCATTAAGTGGGCTGATCACGCGAACGATAAGGCGGTTCACAGACCTGCGTATCACAGAGCTCAGGATGCGCAATCAATTAGTTCACTGATCGAACTGCATGGCCCATGTTGGTTGGAATGCAAGCTAAGAGCATTTAATTCGTTAGATTGCACAGTCGGGCCCCGACATAATGAATTGACATATTTTGACGGAATGAAACACCGCCGTCAAACAAACACTTGGAGGAAATTTTCCCGAGGGTAATGCAACATAAGTAACCACGTAATATATAGCAATCTTCATGGAAAGAGCTAACCTGCAACCAGTTTAAAAACACCAAAATTGAGATCCGTGCTTCTGATGTTTAGGAACAGTGGTGGTGTTGTTTGTAGCTCGGGATGATGGTTTTGGTATTGATATGTTCGCCGAGCTTGGCAATCAGTTTGCAAACGTTTCATCACCAGGCGAGGTGACACCATCAGTGCTGAAACACTTATGCACTGATGTCGCCACCTCGCCTGGTGATGAAACGTTTGCAACCTAAATGCCAAGCTCGGCGAACATATCAATACCAAGATCCGTGCTTTTATGAATGCCTTTCCTCACAATGTGATAAACCGGCCGTTTCATCGGCGATCTAGTAGCACGGTGGCCCAAGTCCCCCAGTTGGAAACAACCCACTCTTTTATACCCATCAAGGCCGCCTGTGTGCCCCACACTCATGTCAAGGCTGAAAGTGTGGTCTGATTGTTTTCGGCGTCAACGACCAACGGCTTATTCGTCCATGCACTTCAAAATTACCCGAATGCTTGTAAATGCGACATTGCACCATGCGCTTCTCTTGAGTCACTCGTTCTCACTATCGTTGTTATCGTACGTAAGGCATGAAGCGGATGGGGCTCGGAAACAGATAAATTACCCATACGTATATAAAATAGTTATATCTGCGTAGACTCTTCTACCACGTAAACCTTCAGAGGGATATTTCGCTATGGTTGGTCAGACTCCTTCAAAATGATAGTTGGGTGATACTAGGGACACAAGCCCATACAACAGGCAGTGGGTACAACCAATTTTGCGCTGATTTGACTCGAGCCAAAACCCACGTTACCTAGGCATGTACCCTGGCTGTCCTGATTCAAGAGGGTCTGAGGAATAAAAATCACAACACCAAAAATCCCATCAGAAATACGACAAATTCCGACCAAAACGGACTTGAAGCAACAAAGCGCGTGTGACGCGTTCAAAAATCAATGAAAGACGAGCGTCGGCTTGTACAAACACCTGATCTCAGTAATCACGAGTGCAATGAAGGACAACCATTCCGACCCAGTCTCGCCGGATAAATATCACGCAACTGGGAGTATCTAAACCTAGACTCGTGAACAATGAACACATTTTGATCCACATCACACGGTCGAAGTCACCGGGGTTGTGAGAAGGTGTGCGAATTATTTTCCCTAGCTGTTATGTTTACTTGAGTTCATGGACCGAAACCTATCAGCCGTTTTGTGATTGGCCTGCAAACGAACAAGCATTCACTACAACCCCAAAAGTGGTTGAGAAACGTCTCACAAACAGCTGGTCCCAGTGACCACCACCGAAGTGGTGGGCAGCAGTAGTTCCAACCTAGCTGGGTCTCACCAACATTACATATGGAACCAAACCGAATGACGGACAAGTGCCACGACTACAATCTGACGCTGATTCCCGAGTCAGGAGTACGATTCCCCGACGTGCGTGGTGCTCATTCGACCCAACTAGATCGAAACAACTGTCCACTACTTCACTGACAGCCATAAGGACCAACTGTCTGTACGGCACTTTTCGACTCATTCCGGGGCTTAAGTGGCCAACCACAACTGCCAAAGAAAGTAAGCGTCGGCTCGGCAAACAAACGGAAAGAGAAGCCGATTTGGGTTAATCTATCACGAATTCTCGTAAACAACAATACCTACAGATTCAGAACTGCCGCATCGCTGACATGTTTAGTCAACTCGATGGGTAAGGTGAAAAAGGTAAACGAGGAGCATGTATAACAAGTTTTCCACTGGAGAACGGGTGAGATTTCTGTGTTATGCTAGTTCAGTCTTTCGGATTTCTGTTGTGCCAACACTGCCCCACTAACATTTAATGCAGCCTCGTCGTTGATTCACTAGCATATCGCATTCTATCTATGAACAACTAAAGAAACAAAACATGTCTGTAAACAACGGGGACAATTGAAATTTATCTACAATCAACTAGAATGTGTTCCGTTCGAGCTTATAAATGGGGTAAATAGTGATTACAATATGAGATCGTTAGTCTTGAACGGTGAGCCGGTAGGTTATACAATGAGCCCATGAAATCGCCCACTGTCCATAGTCTCTGCATGTTGTCAGTTTACTGCACTCTAACTGAAAACACGTTCTAGCCGTCTCTCCTACCCATACATGACACATGCAATGCGATAGTGGTGAATCTTCAATTCGTTTCCCAATCGGGACCGTGCAGTAAGTGTTGAACGACGTACACTATGAACCATTAGCAACACAGATGAATATACAAAAAGTTCTTGTTTAGAACTTAACCCCAGAATTCCCCGCATCGATATAATCTATGAACAGCCAGTAAATGGCGAACAGCAACCCTCGTCTTATTTATCCCAAAATATTCTACCAGCTAAAATGAAGCACAGTTCCCTCAGACGTCAGCTGCTGGCTATTTATATGACGATCCGTTGCCCTGGACACATTTTGGATGGCCGACACTCTATTGTGCGAATCGATCATGAGCCCTTCGCAGTTGCTTTTCACGACAATCTTGATCGGTACTCCCCGAGTGAAATCACGTCTGAGCGAAACCGCACAATTCACCACAGACATCCGACAACTACTTGATGACCCCAATACCGTTGTTGATGCATTGTCAAGGACTGACATCAGCTTATTTTAACCGCCACCTTCCTTTGACTTGACTAGAAAGGCCACTGCCCAACAGAGCAGTGAAAACATAAAGGACTGCTTCACTTATAATTCTCCGAAGTCCTCTACCGTCTTTCAGCCGACGAAAACTGGTTACATTCTATACGATAGTTCGAAGGATGCACTTGAATCTATCGTCCCATTCCCTCATCTACGTACTGTCTTCAATGATTTCCACCTTATATCTCACTCTGGAAAATGCGGTGCACTGAACTTGCTGACATCGTTTCGTCTGGCCTTCCAAGAACAAATCGACTAAAACGATTTCAGCCTGAGGATAGAGACCCAAGCCACTTGGATTCAGTCGGTCGGTCCGTTTTGATATCGAGCGGTTATTCTGCGACCTGAAAGCAGTCACTGGAAGCAGGAGTTGCACCGCCCTTGGGGGTTACAGAAAGCACCAACAACAGAATAAAGCAATAATCTAACAGGAGTGAATGAATTATTGAACTGACAGTTTTTTAACTAAGTGAGAACCCAATAAAACCTTGAGATGGTCTTTAGAAAAACAGCTAACGACTTCTAGCTTGAGGTTGTTCCAGTGGCTGACAAATCTACAAGAGGAAGACTGCTGCCTGAGCAGGGTCCATGGTCGAAGTTTGAATGGCTTCTTGTCGTGGCCCCTTCGACTGTTATCAGCTACTGAGATAAAAAACTGCTGCACCAGTTCTGTGCTGGAGAAAATTTGTGTAGAGTTTCAGTCATTGCGAAGTCTCTGAAAATCAAATGGATGAAGACCGAGAATTTTGAGGCAAGTCTGGTGAGAGGGATGTCGCTAGCCAGTGATCATTTTGCTGGCTACTCGCTGGACATGTTCGGTGAAGAGTGTTTCTCTCTTCATTTGGTGCTCACGACTTGATTAACATATTCAAATAGTGGTCTTATATAGACCCCGTGAAGCGTTCGAAGGGCACGTCCGTTTATTCCGGGAAATGCTGGTTTTCTCATAACAAGAGTCACAAATACCTCCTTGTTGGTCATCTGGCGATGGCAAAGAGAAGATATCCCACACGACAGCCAAATCCCCAGGTCTTTCTTCAGATCAAGCTACGCGATAGTCATTACACTTTGTACACTCCTTATCAGGGATATGTCCCCGCAGTCTTCTAACGATCTGTATGCACATTTGCTGCCGTTCCAAGAGGAGTCTTGCGAAGATCAAGGTGGGAGAAAAAATATCTAATCAGGTATTCACTCTGGATATTTTGTTGCCAAAATTAGTGTGGTCCGGCGGCGAGTCCACGTAAGCTTCTACCTGTGCGCAAGGGGCTGTGTGGGACGGGGGCAAAGGCCTCGATCAAGTCGAAGAAGGTGGTGCTTGAAATGTGTCCACTGTCTTGGTATCAGTCAGACTACCCACGAAGACTATCATATTAGAAACGCATGACTGATCGAGAAGAAAGCTGTGCTAAGTAGGGCATATATGTTTATCTGGGGAGAAATGCTTAAGCATGGCGCGTTTCGAAAGAAGCACCTTCATCTTGCTTGGGATTCTGTTGAGGCTGATCGGTCGGTAACTAGCAAGTGAGTGGCGATCACTTGCCTCGAACATAGGTGCGACAGTGGCCTTATGCCGTGATCCCGGAAGAGTGCCAGTCATAGGTGTTTGTGTAAACAGATTCAAGTAGGCGCCGAAAACCAGGGACCATCTCTTCGACGATCCGGGGATAAATCGCGTCTAGTCTCACGGCACCGTGAGGATTGATCTTACACGTGAGATATTGAACGTCAAGCAGAGAAGTCAGCCCTCCGGGGCGGATTTTGGAAGTTTCTCTCAGGGAGAACTGGATACCTGTTTGGTGGAGCCACCTTATAGACCGCTGAATAATATTCCGTGAGCGTTTCTGCAACTACCTAAGGGCTCTAAGAGGGTTCCTCGTCGAGATTACACAGAGAAAGCTCTAACGGCCCAGTTTTACCTGACAGCCCATGTGCCTGCAAATAAGATTCCTATTCTCACCAGCTGCCAGTAAAACTTTTACTGTGCCTATCTGGTACGTTGGTGGAGTTTCCGCTTACATCTGCTCCTTACAGATCAAAGGGCTTCCAAATCCTCCGGCTTACTTGTTTGACTCTGCCCAGAGAATGGTCGGGAACGTACATCAAGAAGTTGAAGTACGTTACGCGGGATCGGTGCTCGAGAGGGGGACTTCCATAATTTTCGAAAAAAGAAATGCCTAATTCTTTTCATGGACGACAGCTTCAGAAGAAAGTTATTCCGAGTTCCCTGGGTCAGAAGCGAGGCTGAGTGTACTTGAGAATGTCCCTGCTGGGGATTCCGGAACGAAGCTTTTTTTAGGAAGTTTTGGAGCCAGCGACACACGAAGTCACAAGCTAATAACATGCGGTCACTATATCCCGGCGGTGGTCTGATGACCATTCTATCTACCAGGTGAGCTTCAGTCATGATGACCAAATCAAGCGAGCAGGATGTCTATTCTGGACAGTGAACTGTAGGTAGTTTGACAAGCCATGTGCACGTTGTCAAGGAATTGGAAAACGCACAGTCACAGTGCTCATTAGGATCATCCAGATAGTTGACTTCGAATGCGTTGATGTCACCTACAATAAGAACGTGGGAGAAAAGCCGTGTGTAGTTGAGGCGGTCGATGTATAAAGAATTGGCTCGTCTTACGGTGTGCTACACAAAGGCGAGCGATACAAAGCACTGTTGATGAGCAAGTTATGACTGCGGTGTTGGAGTTGATCAAGAGCGTGTTGCATTTCCCTAGGAAGGTAAGTTCCCCTACGACAGCTGGCACCGGGAGATTCTGGCGTAGGGAGATGGCACAGCCTCCCGTGCGTCCACGGGAGCAGTCCGTTCGGTACAACGGGTGCCCACGGACAAACAGTTCATTATCACTGATATCCGTGGAAAGCCAGGTCTCTGATTAGAAGCAAGAATGTGAGGGTTAGTGTCGTGGGCCAACTGTGTGCTTTTCGATAGTTTGTTCAGAAGGCTCAGACAGTTGGTGAACACGCACTTGAAGGCTACTTCCTCGTCTTGCTGGGTGCAAAAAGAGACAGAAGTGCACGAGAAAAAGGCTTGAGAAAGCAGTCTCAGTAGCGAAGGGGGAGGTGCGTAACTGTCGGTAGTTTTTGAGTCCTCTTATGGAGTGGTGGCTGTTTCACCACAGCCTGAGCATAGGTGAGTGCCCCACAGGAACGTTTCGTCCGCCACTTTTGGCTCGCGGTCGCTGGTTTCCAGATCCCCTCGCTTTTGCAATCTCTTTAGGGTGATTTGCAGTTTCGTACCCTTGAAAATTTCGGTGGAGTTTTAGATTGAGAGAGAAGTCACAACCAATTGACCCAGATAAAGCCGAGGTAGGAGCAGCTGGAACGAGTCAAGTGCAAGAGTTTTTAATGCAATGGCTGACCCCGACAGACTCATCGGGTTATAATGCTAGGGAGTAAAATGGACATTAACGGCCCTTTTTCGAGGTGAAATATTTGTGGTTTGGAGGGAAAGTGGTGGTGTTTATCACCTTTGGGAGCTGCTCTTCCAGACCGGTGCAGCTCTACAGACGAATGGCCGGCCAAGGGTTGGGGCAGCCGCCTCTGATGTGATTGTTTGGGTTGATACATTCGGGAACGTCGATTCCCTCTTGAGAGCAAGAGTAAGGACTTTTACGTTAGCCTGAACTTTGGGGTCAGGCTTGATACATGACGTTCTTCCAGCAAAGGTATTCACTTCTGACCACAACAGTATATCGAGTGCCGGGGTGTAATATGAGCAGGGATACGGTTATCACGCTCGGCACATACTCTCAACAAGACTCCTCATGTACACCTGGATATCATTGAATCACTACCCCCACCTCAGCGATTGTACGTGTATACTGCCCTCAATGAATTATTTTACCCATTGGCCTTTAGTTGCACCCATTAGAGATGTTTCAGCGGAGACAGCTTCTAAAGACTTCTTGGAGCATTGAAACGCTAATTTTGATATGCCACGTAAGATTATCACGGCCCGAGGCACTCAATTTCAGTATTTCTTTATTCGCGACCGAAAGCAGTACCCGGATTGTTCAACCACTAAAACTACGGCTCACTCTCTTTGCACTAATGGTATGGCCCAACAATTTCACTGATCATTGAAAGTCCGCCGGATCAAAACAGTACACAAGCCCGACCACTTCGCCGAGGTACCAGTTTAGGTCGAGCGTCACATTCCACTACAAGAAGAAGCAATGTTACTTGGAAACCGTATGCTTCCCAGCCGTGGACACAATTTGATCATATAGCAGTCAGCTACAGGTGACGCCACCCTGTTAAGGACTGTGGCGTCTTGTGGAGCAACTACCTGTACTCGGACCATGCCATTGTGCTTGCCCGCTTCGTTTTGTCATTTGCCCAGAGGACTTACTCTCGTGAATGCAAGGCGTTTAACTGGCATTCGAGCGATAAGGATGTAAAGAATGCTCACTAAAAAGCGTTGGTGAAGAATTTGCCCAGTTCGAGTCGGATGAAGGATCCTAGCGAACACTGGGAACAAATCGCCGAAGCTATGAAAGCGCGCTGTGAACAGGCGTGTTTCGAAGCAGCTGTTCAGTTTTAACAGAACTGGATTTCCGTCACGTCCATAATTCTTATGAACAAACGTTGTTCTATCCCACCTGGTTCTGAATATGATGACGACCGTCGAGAACTTAAACGCAAGCTGACTAAAAGCTTGCGCAAAGACCGTGAGCACTACTTGGTCCACCAATCGGAAGAGATGGGAAAAGCCTCTGTATCTGGGAATAGCAGAAGGCTTTTTTCCTGATCCGTGGTTGTACTGACCGTCAAGTCGGTGTAAGTGAGACCATATGTGAAAATGATGGTCCACTTATCACCAGCCGGTTGCGCCGACTTGGCAAGTGTGCTGAACATTTTGAAGGACAGTTCAGTTGGCCTCAACCGGATTGTGTGGACGACGGGACTCGATTGTTCTGCTACTGCATCCCTGACTGTCCTCCGTCGGAAGCAGGAGTGGTTCTGGAGCTCAAGTTATTAGAGTGTAATAAGGTTCCTGGACCAGACCTCCTCTCCCCTTCTTTTTTAAAGATAGTGGAGAGAGGTTGCTATCAAAACTGTCAAAAATTTTTCAGACGATCTGGGAGACCGAAGAAGTACTTCGTGATTGATGCCTATCAACATTTGCTTCCGTTTTGAGATATTCTTTGAGTGACTTCATTAGCCACTTAACACATCCTTAGTGTCGCCAACGAAATAAAATCAGACCCGTGAAGCCTCCCTAAATTTTGAGCACATGTGGTATAAACGGTCGTCGAATTCAAAGCATTGACAACGAAAGTTTGAGACGTGGATGCTTTTGTAACCCTTTTCAGGTTTAATCAACAGTAAGCCATACGAACATTAACAACAGTAGGGAGGACACGTGAATCGGTAGAATTACATGCTTTATTGTTGTATTTACAAGCAGTAGCATCATTTCTAAGTGCGCGAACGAATGAAGCGTTGGTCGTTGGAGGCACGACCAATCGGAACGTACCTTTAGTTTTGGCACGAGTGTGGGGCACACGGGCGGCCTCGACGCGTATACAACACCACCTCCGCTTTAGCCGGAATGGCTGTCAATCCTGTAGCGTGTGTTCTCTTCCGTGACGTCTTGTGTCGATGTAGACAGGGTTCACGCAGGCTCGTGTGTCGCCGTTTGCATACGTTACGTTTAGGGCCGTCTTGAGTTGACCTTGCGGCCGGTTGTAAGTTTGTGCGTTCCAGGCCCACAGGTACGAGCTACACCTATCGGTCTCAAAAGCGCCAGATAACCTTCGTTTGCTTGTCGCCCCTCCTCCAGGCGAACGTTTGTGCCAGACTATATTTCTGATGCTGAGTTTCCAGTAGTTACGACGACGTTTCCAACGCTGGTAAAGCCCATCGGCTGCAAGGTACTTGGATTTTGACGTTAACGGCATGTAGAAGTGTGCTTTTCTCAAATTCGACTTTGATGAAAATTGAATGTCAGCCATCTTGGCCTATAGCACCTCGGCTGTCGGGAGTATGGGTGCACCCACCACTGCTTGACCATTTGCCGTCTTCCAGTCATCGTATATTCGTATCGTACCGCCCTTTTGTAGCATCCTAGCTATAGGGTAAATCTGTTTAGAGCTATCGATTTGCTCGACCCGGTCGTTCGGAACCACCTCCTCCAAGACAACAGTCATTGATTCTTGTTTGATCAGAGGAATCGGGTACGGTTAAATTGTCGCAGGTGCGGAATCGAATTCCATCTCAATAGTTGGCTCACGCTGATATGCACGAATGGTCACCGTTCGAGTGTCCGGTGGAGGAAGCTTGGGATCTGAAAACCCGTGCTGTTGCTTTGTAATAGAAATAGGATTCTTTGCTGAGTAAATGCTTCCCAATGAGTAGTCGGGGATTTGGTTTATTTTCAAGTTGACCATCACTCACATTTGATCGCAGCGTTCGCATTCAGATAGACTTTCCAGCCAGCCCCCTTCGAAAAAAACACTAGACTCGAGTTTCGCTCTCATTAGAGCTCATCCGTAGTGCATATCCTCGCCACGGCTGGGATTTGAACTACGGCCATTCCAATCATGAGGCAACCGTGCTAACCACTACGCCATTGACCTCACATTATGCACGACCGAATTATCAAATCTAAACTCTCAACCACTCTAGCCTGTGAGCAATGATCAGGTTGCCCGATCGTTTCCAGAGGAGACACAGTTACTGCTTGTTAACTCTATTCGATAACCCCGCGATTTGGACTTCCGAGACAGGTCGAGATCACTGAACTCATTAGACCTGCAAGGCGATATTTTGCATTACTGATGAGTAGTCGGGGATTTGGTTTATTTTCAAGTTGACCATTACTCTTCCGTGGCAAGAATATGCGCTACTGATGAGCTCTACCGAGAGCGAAACTCGAGTCTAGTGCTTCTTTTCGAAAGAGGCTGGCTGGAAAGTCTACCTGAATGCGATGTGTTCGATCAAATGTGAGTGATGGTCAACGTGAAAATAAATGCTTTCTGCCAGTAACAATGACGGGTCAACACCAGGAGTACTTCGTCTCACTTGCGCCATTTGACGGGATCCACAGCGTCGAACAGAATGTCCTTGTTGACAGCAACTGTTGTAGTCAAGTTTACGGGCCGAACATGCCTGAAAGTGTGCTTTATGCCAGCTACTGCCATAGCAGTAACACATTGGGGAAGTCGAAGGTGTGGGAAAATGATGCTGTATGTTGCTAGTATCAAGACTGTCCGCTTCTACACTGGACTCTAATTTGTCCAGTTACTGACGATTTACTCTTGGTTCGTCTAACAGCTTGATGCCTGGACGAATTAGCTGTATCCTTGGTAGGTAGTGTCTCACGGACGCGATTATATTTTCTTTCAGTGATGAGTTGCTGAGTAGGCAAAAAGCCTTCCAGCTTATTCCCTGGAATACTCGAATAATTGCATCATTGGACTGCTCGGGTAAGAGGGGATGTAAACTGCGCCAACGGTTCCAGAGCGTCCTGTTTCAACTGGAGAAACCCGACTTTTTCTGTGAATACTTCTATTCTGCACCCCCACTTTCGGTCAAGTGTAACGAGAGTATTGTTCAACGAAATATCTGACTGCAACTCAAGTGCGTTGAAGTGACGTTGTCCTTCATTGCCGAGCAAATGACGAAGCAGCTTTAACTTCAGGCTTTCACAGAAAGTAGTACCAATTAGTAGCAAATCCAAGTACTCTGTAAATCTAGTTTTTCACTATATCCAGTCGCTTTCGGTTGGTCGTATGGCAACATCACGCCAATAGGGTTCTGGAGGTTGCAGATTGGAATTCATCGAACAGGTTCGTTTAACGCGACGCCAGTGTCGTATCTCTGATCGGGTTCAATCAGCAGTAAGCCTTACGAACAATAACAACGGTAGGGAGAACACGTGAATCAGTAGAAGTATATACTTTATTGTCGCATTTACAAGCGGTAGCATCATTTCTAAGTGCGTGAACGAATGAGGCGTTGGTAGTTGAAGGCGCGGCCAATCGGAACGCAGCTTGAGTTTTGGCACGAGTGTGTGGCACACAGGCGGGTTATTGAATGCCCGAAACACTACTTATCAGTTACTGTCACAAATTCTCTGATCGGACTGATAATTGTACCACTGTGTGACAGGTGGAGTACAGTTGCATAGCGACCCTTGTGTCATATAATGCTGAAACGAAAACAGGTGATGAATGCTGCGCTGTCTTGGGTGGCAGTGCGAAACCTTAGGAAGAGCCATATCGACTAACTACTGTCGGATATATCGTCGAGGTGTACAACCCACGTTACAGAGCCCACACTATCATAGGTTGAAGGAGTCCCGCCTCATTGAAACGTGAACCGTTGAACGTGAAGTGGACCGGCGGATAGTACCGAAGGTGACATCTGCAGGACGTATCTCTCGCCCGCAATCCGTGGCACTTTCAGATTGGTGGCAAGCGGTTGGGGATTTCGACCGGTATAGGTTACATATCACCCGCATTTCCATACAATTCGGTCAGCTCCTTTTCGAAACAAGTACTATACTCAGGTTTCGTTGTTGGCAGAGTTCGTTGGTAACGCACATTGTGTGACGTCCAGCTTAAGTCAACCAAAACCTCGAACTCCTCATCAGTGATCAGAGCGCCACTCAACGAGTTTAGTGAGTTCTGTGATTCGAACTCAAGAGTACGTCCTAGTCGTGGAGTCATCGACTGGAGTTAACAGAACAATTACTCTCCCCGAGAGGCTATCAGGCGCGAAGGAACTATAAACACCGTGGATTGTGGTGACGTGGCCGTGTGGCGTGGCGGTGAGCGCGACCGCAAATATGCTGGCCGTCTCGGATTGTTGGGTCATCAGCGTACTCACACTAAACCGTCAACGAAGAGACGACGGAAAAATTAGGCAAAATTAGGTTACGTCTGTTATATTTTTTCCGCCCAAGCATCTGCGGCTGTCGTTTGTTAAGTCATCCGACGTCGTGGTGTTCTACTCTTTTTTCCTTCAGCTTGGACGAATGTTTTGTTTGTTTCTCGATCCAACTTCCAGTTTTTGCTTTTCTTCCTATCCAGGTGGCAATAGTGTGTACTCGTACAGTGAACTAATTCTTGCCCCATGTTTTCAATACCCTCCCTCTTAGCTTTTACTATTTTAATCTCTACTTTTTGTATCTGAGAGATCCGGGTTTCGTTTTCATACCATCCTACCACCAGACTAACCAGCATTGGCCCATTGGACCACAAACACCTTCACCTGCATGCCGCCTGGTCTTATTACGTCGGGTTTACCACAGACATGTGAAGTGTGAGCAGAACTACAAGTGGCGCAGCGCAAGCCACCTATGATGTGTTGTACACGGGTGTCCCTTGGCTTCATTCAGTGACAGGCTAATCCGAAACGGATGCAGCTAACCGCCAGGCATTCTACGCATTATTTACGGGCGAACGTGGTCGAGCACTCATATGAGAATATTCGGTTGTGCCCGACGTGGAGTCGGTGGCGCGTTGGCCAACAGTTTTCCCATGGGAGCGTAGCTGGAGTCTAAATCCCGATCGCAGAATAGGTATGCACTACTGGCAGGTCCCAACAACAGCGAAACCCGATTATAGCGCATCTTTTCAAGCACGGTTGGTTGAGGAGTATATGGGTTTGCAAAAGCCGCAGTCAGTTGTGAACACCTTTACGTCCATTGGCTGATTACTTAATATTGCAGTGCGGATGGAACGATCTGTCATTGCTATTGCAGATCGACTATTCAGCCCTTGATGAACACTGTTCATTCGTCCGTCCAACATTTCACTCGACTACGCACAGGTCTATCAGCCTCGGTGTGCAGATCACCGAAGACGCCAATTATGAAGCCGATTGCAAGATGGCAGATAGGTAGATGAACCATGACCTTGCCGTAGAAGGTTCAGTGGAAGAATGCGCTTCATTCATTCATTCATTCACAAAAAGCATGGGCCTGACCAGAAAGTAAACGATGGTACAAACATTCCTACGATGGCTGAGGTCATGTGTGAGCTGTTTTTCTAGGCCACACTATCGGTGGCTAGAGCTGAAAAGACTTATCGCAAGAGCATTTACTATCAATATCATGTGTTCAGAATGGCTGGGTATTCCCGGATAACAATGCTATGAACGATCGCACTAGGGTTTAAGTCGCCTTACAAAGAGGACACTACGTTTTTGTGAATTCATTCTGAGTGCGTTTTCACTTTCTGCTCAACCGGATGTCTCAGCAGACGGAGAAGCGAGTGTGCACTCACCGAAATGGAGCCGGACAGCCTTTTCATGTCAGGTCCATACCTGTGTTACCGAACGCAAGGCCATTTGTTTTGTTCACGTGTGCGCGTGCGCAAGTAAGGACAGCGAGGCTAGGCGCTGGAACCACTACAACCACATTCTGCATTGCAGTGACAGTCAGTTAGTCGTTTACCCCTACAGTGATTGTATCTTCGAAGTTCTGAAGTGTCACCATCAGGGCAGCGTGCCGTCTATCAGCTTACTGTAGCTCAATAAAGCTTCAACACTTAGGTGAACCAGTGTCCGAAGCATAACAATTTGTCAGTTTAGTTATCAGCTCGATGTGGTGACCCCACAGCCAACCAATGAGATGACTCAGTCCGCTCACCTAAATGCGCACGACGGGTTTGGAATATCACGTGAATTGCCACCGTTCGAGCCAACATTTCGTCATATGATCGAGGCTTAACGGTATTTGACTAAATATCAGACGACGCATGTTACATTGGGTGGCATTGCAATCAAAGTCACTCTCTTCAAGAGCATGTTTTGACTGTAATACGGTGAACTCGTCCAAAGTGTGACTGTCAAGAAATCGGTGGAGAATGGCAGAGATTGGTTTTGACAAGCTCGACAGATAGGTCCTTTGAGGCGTTGATGTGTTCAAGCATTCTAACGACGAAACCCAAATTAGTCGCAGATTTGGAGAACACAAGCAAAGCATACATTCACAGAAGTGCTAGAATACGGAGCACTAGATCCCAATAGCATTGTGCGGGTCAGGAGAAGTGGTGTTTAAACAAAAGAGTGATTAGAAGTTTAGTGTCAAGACGATGCTGGCAAATAATCAAGGATTATCTGGCTCTGAATGAACGACAACGGATGCCATAAACGTAAACAAATGCAGAAGTGAACTCTCAGTTCACATTTCAAATAATGCAAGTCGGTTCACGGTTGATCCAGGTTTGATCGCCATTGAATTATTTGTGGTCAGTTGTACGCTACTTAATCAAACGAATGGATCGTGTAAGTTCCTCTTTTAATCTGTCGCGCTCACATACCATACCACATTGCCATACGAAGTCGTCTCTTATTAGGCTTATCTGAGTCATGGAATGAATGGAAATGCGCACTCCCGCATGTTATTACCGAGGTCACAAGTCGACCTAAACGCACGCTGATCACGCGGGCACGTAAGTAATAGGACTTACTACAAACACGCCTAAAGGATGAGCACTCAAAAATGGGCTTTTGCACTATGTAATGTATACTGTTAACATGTTGAGTCTGTTATCACATGGTATGAAACCGATACTGTTACCGGTGAGTTAATCGGTTGTTTACGGGGAACAAACACCAACCTTCTGATTTTTCACGTTGAGATTTTGTTATTTCAGCATGAAGTACTTCGCGATCTCTCAGGTCAACCGGTCTACCTGAAACCTTATCACGTCTAACAATGCGGCCATGAATAGGACATCGACCGCCAGGATCACGACGTGGACAAAGTCGACCGTTGAGTAGCGGAGCCCAGCATGCAAGTTCGTTGGAAGTGGTGCCGCCCGTGTTAGAGCCATCGGATGGTTCTAAAATACGGAAAGTTCAGGTGAGGTTAAACAATATCAGATTTAAAGAAAACGCGCGAATTTGATATATCAGCAGTAACATTTGCTATCTAAATTATACATACATGGGTAACATGTACAAGAGTCAATTTTAGGGGGATATCATGAGCAAAAAGCGAGCTGCGCTGACTTTCTAAATAATAAACGACGAACGATTGTTTTACAATATCGCAGTCTCTTCCTGCACTGGGCACTGATGACGAAGAAAAATAAAATAGCACTTAGAATGCCACCCCAGTAGTGTGAAACCTTTCAGCTACAGAGATTTTCACCGATTTTCCACTCGCAGACACGTCAACACTTACGAGTATATACCCGAGCTTTTCAACTATCCCTTGTGAAAGACCTTCACCTGACTGGGAAAGTATAAGCATGTGGCAACGGTGTGCCTTATCGCTTCCTACTCAGGCAGATCGTTTGACCTGGGCCGTTTTTGTGCGTACTATCGACACGTTAGAGGCGTCATTACACTGATCTACCAAATGTTACATCAGCTGTCGCAGCCTTGTGTTTAATGCGAATATTTGTCTCCGAAAACAGTCTCGGGAGCTACGCCTGAAACGCAAACGACACTCCTTTGGTGATAAGGTATGCCCAATACAGAACACCCTGGCTTAATCTTTTGCGATACCACCAACAGATGAATTTAAGCGAAGGCCTGATACATACATACATGATATTAGTGATATTAGTCCGAGTCTCCAATCAACTAAGTTATCCAGACAACTTTGAAGTGGTGTATGACCTCCGTGTCAACACTAGTAGTTGATTATCCTGGTATTGTGGTTCGAATTAACTGCTTTGGAACAGTAATGCTTTTCGAAGAAAAACGAAACAAAAACCGGACACCATTACGTCAGGTAATGAAAATTTAAATGTAGGCATGCCATCAAGTGTATTGTGTCGCTACTTCCGATAATGCCTCTAATTGGCAAGTTGAGTAACAAAATCCCAAACTGACAGGCGACACACCGATTTTACAGTTAGTGAACATGCTGTTGCCTGATGACATTTGGTGGTTTTTGTAGGTGATGTCAGAGGCAGTAAACACCGGGCTGGCATCCGACCGATTTCACCGAAACAACACAGGTTGTATATTGATAATGCGCTTATGAAAGTCTAATTTGCAAGTATGATCACACTGTGGGGACCAAATGAGAGAACTGAAGGGGGTTGAACACAGGAAGTGTGACAATCTCTTCGCTACGAACAGGTGAAATTCCGGTGCATACAATAAGTTGGCGCAAAAAGTTATCGGGCAACTTCAGCATCATACAGGAGTAATTGTAGCTTGACCTAGGACGATGGCAATCTAGGCATGCCTATTGTAAAGTCAGGGGAGTAGTGAGTAGTGATCAAAATGCTAACCGGGATGAAGCTCCACGTTGTGACAAGGATGTATATCAGTGTCGGAGGAAAAGACCGCGAAACTCAAACCAGATCTCCGAGAAGGGCCGATCGCAAACGTCTACTTGAGTATGAAAACCGCGATGGTGTTTACGTTATGAGAACAAAGGAGTGAAAAATTAATCATCAAGTAAAACGTTACCGTTAGAGGTAACCGCTTCAAGAATTGACGTATCATCTTGATTTCTCTCCATCGTTGACGGGGTTTTCTGTAATTGTTCCACGGTTGCCACAGACGAACAAATAGCGTCCGCCATATAGTCCACAGGGGCTTCGTATTCTTCTGGGTTCATAGGGAGCCAGAAAGGATGCGCTGGCTCGTCTAATCTCCAGACAACAGTAGATTTGTCCGGCAAAACATTAAAAAGCGACTTGGAAATATCAGATACAGGTCTGGTACGTTCCAAATTCCGAATAAGGCTACGGATATGTCGGAAAATGAAAAAATCAGTAACAATGTGAATGAAATGTTTTGGTATAAGCTGAAGAGGACAACGTATCCATGAAAGAATCATAAACAATATGACAAGCTGCACTCGGTTTATCTAAAAATCAAACGGACAGTCCTACCTATTAGGCATAAAAATGAGTAGCAGACATCAAAGACAATCACAGTTACGCGAAACACACATTTTCAATTGTACAAATTGTTCAAATCTTTTCCCCGAAAACGTGTTGTAGACAACCTCATGAAGTGCACTACAGATAACCCAATGAACCCACGAGCACATAGACTCATTGAAGGTGCTTCAACAAAATCCAGATATCCTCCTCAGCAGACCAGATAAAGGGGCAGGAATTGTCATCTTTAATAGAATTACATTGAGAAAGTGAATAATGTGCTTGCAGACCAGACGAAGTTTCGCAGAGTTGCCAATGGAAGGGACAAAACTGAGTATGCCGAACATCAGATCAATAGGTGTCTTAAGTCAGTAAATGGCGAGAAGCTAATAACCCCCACGACTTATGAGCAACTACGACCACAGGTTTCTACCATACACCGTCTCCATGGGCTACCAAGAGTCCACAAACCTGATTTGCCCGTTCGTTCAATACTTGACATGATGAATTCGCCTTACCACTCAACGGCGAAGTGGCTAGTGAAATTATTGGAACCTGTCCGAAAAGCGATTGCTCCGTCCAGTTTACGCGATACGTTTGAATTTGTTGATCGAATACAGAATGTTAAAGTGACTTCACAGAAATCATGCTCATTGGACGTAATGTCGTTATTCACAAACGTGCCGCTGCTAGAAACCGTCAATTTTATCCGTGTCTACGTGTCTGAGACCGGAATCGATATTGGGTTACCACCATTGAAACTGAAAGAGCTTCTGCTCCGTTGCACTTTCAATTGACAACTGATGTTCAACGATGTGCTGTATCGGCAGACAGATAGCGTAGCAATGGGATCCCCGCTCGGACCTTCCTGGCCGATATATTCACGGGAAAGCTTGAACGCACCGCGCTTCAATCCGCCATCAGCCGTTTCAGTCAATACCACCGATACGTAGACGACATATTTATCGTAGCCAGTTCGGACACTGATATCTACACAGTGCTCGACACATTCAATCGCAACCACCAGTCAATTAAGTTTACACTTGCGGAGGAGACTGCAAACGATATATCTTTCCTAGATGTTCGTTTACATCGACGAATAGACAGAACTGTTCAACGTAAGGTTCACCGCAAGAGTACATGGACGGGTCAGTACACAAACTTTCACAGTTTTGTACCTCTAAAACATAAGAGGAATCTGGTGCGCTGCCTGACTGATACAGCACACAAAATTTGTTTAGCGGATACGTTAGAAAATGAACTGGAGTTCATGAAGAACGAACTTCATGATAACGGCTACCCGGAACGGTTTATCGCCAGAAACATGGTCAGAATACCATGACAAAAAAAGAAACCCGTGTTTATTCGAGTGCTGTTCGAAGGTGACAATACCGCAGAATGGCTGACAAACAAGCTCAAACAGACAATCAGCAAGACGTGTGCTGCCGCTGAACTCTCCACTCAAGTCTCCACATCTCCGATTATCAGGTTTCATAACAAAGATAGACTGACCGTTCAGACCTCATCTATGTGTATCTATTCATTCACTTGTTTCTGTGGAGCAGGTTATATTGGTCGAACGTCAAGACAGCTTTCGAGACGAATTCGAGAACACCATCCACGGTGGCTGAGACACGGGGAACCAATACCGGTCAACAGTGCAATTCTCGTTCATCTTGTTGAAAGCGGGCACCAGGTGAAAACTGACGAAGCTTTGAAAGTAGTATATCGTGTGCCAGGCAACCCATCAAAAGCTGTCCGAAGTAGAACACTCTGTACTACCGAGGCTATCGGAATCAGGCTGATTGATCCGATATTATGTCATCGGAAACGGTTTGTTCAGACGCTGCGCCAACCACGGTCACAAATCCATAGGGTCGATGGCCAATCTGCGCGGTCAAACCAACGGACACGTGTGAGGTAACCGACCAATCAAGCCATTACCAGTTGACTGGTTAATGACCTAGTTTCTCTGTAATAAGTCTGATCGATATCTCGATCTAACTCTACTAACTCCCTATATAATTGAACCGGCTTGAAGATGAATGATCGAAACCATATGTTCGTCTGCTTTACTCTCAGTATCGTAATGGGCGTATTCGGAACGTTACTGAAATTATCGTTGTAGGCGATGGAAATACAAGATACTGCATCAACACACTGAAGACTGCTTCATCATAATTGTAATGATTGAGGTTGTTTTGGCCCTCGTTCCTACCGGCGCTTGAACAGTAGGGGTATGAACGAATCGTGGCGTTAGGTTTATTCGAATTTGAGGGGATAAGGTTCCTTTTGGCACCACATGCAGTTGTGTTGGTACTGAGTTGTGCAGTCGTTGGTTGGTAAGATCACTTTCACCAATCTCTTTAAAGGGTACATGAGCCAAGGCAACAATCACTATGGCCAACTGTATCGCAGACCATTCTAAAAGCTAACAGGTGGTAATTAGGATAACATTATGTGTACAATGCACACCCAACTGAATTCGTTGATGAGGTGGCATAACCTTCCCGCGAAATCAACACGCTTACTTTGTTAAACAGTGTCCGACGCCATGTTCAACGCACCGAAGTGGAGCGAGCCTCTTCCACTCATTCCCGTTGGAGTCCGGTTTACCTTTCAAAATGTTGTGGTTGTATTACCCCTAAATTAGTCGACGGTATCACTTGGCACCTCTACGGGGAATTGATTCAACACTCGACACATTGAGACCCAGACAAGGATCACAAACCACATATACGACAACACACTTCCAGCCTTAGTTTCACACCAACCTGTCAATATCGGCACCAAAAACATGTGTAAATTTTTTTTATGCACCAGGGCGCAGTTAGGAAGTTATTGCAACAACGATACCTCGGCCTTTTAGGAGTGGTTAGGCGCGACGAATTACTTCTCACAGCTAAACGGTTCCGACGAGGCGAGTCCCTATCTATCGATCGATTGAAACCAGCTGATGCAGAGCAAGGTACTAGCCTGCCTGACCCGATGATGACTGATAGCCAATCCTTCCCACCTAAACATTATTACATCCACCTGAATTTCAGCCCCCTTGAGTTTTTGAACAACGCACCACACGTACGGCACGGTCGGTAGACCTGCCAAAACACTCAAAATAATATGACACGTGATAAGGCTATCAAGCATTTTGTTCGTTTTCAGTTCACTGCTGTACTTTCATTATGCTTTTAAACCACAAAAGCTCTAGTGTTATAGTTTTTGGTGTTCACAGTTGTAATTTGCCATTCATTCTTTAACATTGTTATACACATGGTTTCGTGAACTACATCTACACACTAATCTTAAAGAGTCATCGTCATTTTTGTATCCGATTGCCATCACGAATGAACGGTGGTTACCGCGTACCGTCTCCGTTTTCTCTACTCGTGTGGATTTTTGGGCTGGCTAGATGACCACAACGCCACACACTTTAGCTCCGCGCATTTGCTGATCTGTCGAACGTTCCTCATCCCGCGTCGCCTCAAGTATTCTTTCCACTTTCATTGGTACGCCTACTTTTTACGCGTATTCAAACCTTTTCCAACCGTCACGAATCTACTTTGGCCATTTTCATCACTCGATTGATCGGGTTAATAGACATCATATATACAATTCGTAAACCGTTGGGAAAGGCCCTTACATATGAATATGGCGCAGAAATAATCGAGGAAGATGAGATGCGTCAAAGATAGGCTCGACTTGAGCAAACTTCTCGCAAATGAAGCCAGCGAGCGCGCACGAATTGAATTTGAGTTGTGTGACGGGGCGTGTTGCTGTGTTGTTGGTGGCATTTTGGTTTGCGTTTGTGTAAGTCGTGTGCTTGGCTTACTGGGCTTTCGGCTCATGTTTGTTCGTATTGTTTCTCTTTTCAGAACTGTTGTTCGAACCCCTACTTCGGAAGAACGCTGTCCCTTGGTGCGTCCACGGTGCCCCAAGGTTGGTGCCCGAAGTCACGGGCATTTAAAATAGAGTCGGCTGACCTGCATGTTATACGTATTTCCGACCAATGACAGTCTGGTTTTGTTCGGTCCATTCTCCGGGACGCTTCGTATTCAGACAGGAATTGTACAGTTTCTTTCACTGGTGAGCCTATTTGATCCGCGTTCATGCGACAATAAGGGTAGTAATAATTCCACGCCCGTTTATAATCAGATGCTAACTCCAAGTGTGGTCAACCAAACATTAGACTGAGTTGCCAGGGCACCATTTAATGAGTGATAGTGAGTGATGACACACGCTTCTTACTCAATCTAACCAGGCGACCACGGGGTGTGAGGTGTCACTGAACCAAACCATTCCCAGCGCAACATCGACGTCAAGATGACAAAATCACCCAACTGGTGTGGTTAGATTGACCTCGGCCATGGCGACCATGACTATTTTAGTACTACCGTAACGAGGTAGCAACGTACTATGACCTTCGTTGAGTGACACATCTCACCCCGTGTTCGCCTGGTTAGATTGGGTAAGAAGCATGTGTCATCACTCACTATCACTCATTAAATGGTGCCCTGGCAACTCAGTCTAATGTTTGGTTGACCTCACTTGGAGTTAGCATCTGAACTCATCAGTGCTAAACAAACCGAACCCGAGGATCAGTCGGAACGGTACTGGGCTGGCCGTTGTACGCAAAGGAAGACAACTTCGAAAGAATTGTCAAGCCAGTCTACTCTATATTTCATTGTACTCTAAGGAAAAATGATGGACAGAATGATTTTTAGCATTCAGGTAGCGTAGGACGTACATTCTACTACGCACCCTAGTAGTACAAACAATTAGTCAAGGACAGTTTACACAGACTAGCCAGCTCAGACGAGATATTGAAAGGCAAATGGCTTCGACAATCGACTAGCTACATCTTTGTATATATGCACACGGTTCACTGTGTCGGCTGGGTTGCAGTGCCATTGAAGGAGCAGTCAACTACTGTAGAAAGACGACGTATCGTGAGATGCTAACAGTTCACTCACTGTTTTCAATCGCGAACGTGAAGCATTCGTTTATCTAAATTATGTTGGTAGTTCGGTTGTTCTTAACCGTGCAAACAAAAAACGGAGTCTTATGTAATCTACGCAAATTCACAGACCAAGCATTAGTTTAATCAGGGCCAACTTCCAAAAAGTGGGAAGTACAAAATCAATTTGTGGTTGCTCTGAATAGAGCATTCTACGTTCACTGAGAGCATGTGGGTTTACGGTTGTGACCCAACCGTTTCAACGTTCATCGCCTGCATACAGCATCGTTCCACGTGACGAACGAAGCTAGCGCAATGGTCTCCGGTGACGTCGCACATGGCAGACATGACTACACTTTCCAGGGCCCGCATTCTCCACTCCTGTTGACTTTGCACACCCTGAGGATCTCCGGTTATTATTGTCTCGTGGTGCATCTGCAGCTGTCTTTTAACTCTTGCTTTCACCATGCTCCAGACATTCTCAATTGGATTCAGCATTGGTGAATAGGGTGCCAATCGTAAGATTTGTCCTCCATTGTATAACTCCTCAGCAAACACACTTTCCAGATCGGTGTGACACGGTGCGTTGTCGCATATCAGCACAATGTTTGACATGGATGTACTGATCTTCATCTGATCTAGCAGGGTTCGCAGCCAGCCCTTGCAATCGTTGCTGTTGTATGCTCCCCGCCTCGTCGTATAGCCTACTATCGAGGTTGGTGTCATAGCTCCAATCAAATGAAGATTACGGCCTCGGCTGTTTGTTACAGAGACGCACGCTCTCGTCCCTTTTAATGAACGTCCCATTGACCTTGTACAGAACAAATTGAAGTTTGTCTCATCTATCCAGCAAATAGTCTTGGCATTTGCATAGCACTCCATCAGTCGATATGCAAACAGTCGCCGTAACTCCAAATTCTCATTCGAGTTCATACCGATGGGTACTTGGCGCAGTTTCTTGACAGTTATGCACCGGCCATCCAAGTATCGACTAATCGTTGTGGTCGACAACTCTTTCTCAAACTCAGCCTTCACGCGCAGTCTCAAAAATTGCAGTGTAATCGTTGGGTCCACGGAAATCCACTCCAGCAACATGTCGATCTCTGATTCTGTCAGAATCTTGCTTCTGTGTCCTTTACGAGGCTGAGCCTCATAACTGATGCAATCCACATGTAGCCACTTGTAAGCGGTATTACACTTGACTCCGTTCAGAAGGGCAACCGTGCGCCAGTCATCACCCCTTTCAAATGCTTCGATAATACGTCTGCGTGTTTCGGGACTGACGCAAGTGTACTTGCGTCCGCCAGCCATGTATGTGAGAGAACTAATGAAAATGTTCTCACAAACTGGTTAACTCTCACATCAAAGCTCGAAGTCTACCACGACCCCAAAGCTCACGCCTATTGGACGTGAGATTCACAGACACCCCTAACCACTCGCAACCCTTTACCTGTCAAAGGAACCAATACGGTCAGCGGTTTGATGAATTAGTAGGAACAGGGTCAGGTGATCTGTGCTCCACTTTGGCCGCTAACCCCGTTCTCATTAAGCAAATCCGTTGACACCCCTCGATTAACCCAAACCACTTCCTCTACCAAAGTAGCCAATGCGGAGCACTCTAATTAAGATTGGTCGTCCCTTACGGTTAGTTGGGCCAATCGCATTCTTGCCGTCACGTCCAAGAATCTAAGGTGAAAATTCTAATACGCCAAAGTGATTTGCTTTAGCACGTAATGGAAAATCGTGTGCCTAAAATGGAAACAGATATAGAAAATGGTGTAGTCATATTGGCTCTCTGCAAAGCATCGATGGACCGACACTACGGTTAATACAGGTCATCTAATGTTGAGCGAAATACACTCTGGTGAGAGTGATATCGTCCGTCTTATTTAGAGGGCTAGCTTCCCGAGCGAACTGTCCCTCTTGTTGAGGTTGCATGAGTCTGGACACACAGTAAGTTTGTCGAAGGGCGATCCACTTTGCGAGTTAAGCCCACTTTGATTAATGAGGTTATGCGAGTGGGCGGATGACTGATGCTGGCTAATATGAAGTTTCACCTGAAACGCCCAGTAATACTTTCCAAGCGTAATCACGTGTCAGACCTGGCTGTCAACCACTGTCATATGTTGGAGGAGCTTTGCGGTGTGTCACAGGTCCGTGCGCTGATCAGGCTCCGATTTTGGATTATTCAGGGTGTACCCGCTGTCAAACACGCCATCGGAGCTTGCTTCCAATGTCGTCTTCTTAACGCCACCGGGGGCAAACAAATGATGGCTCACTTGCCACCCGTGCCGATGGAACCGGGTTGGCACCCAGTAGTCAATGTTGGTGTGGACTGTTTTGGTCCACTCAATGTGAAGAGAGGTAGCGGCAAGAAAGAAGGTATGGTCGCGTCATAACCTGTCTTCAGTCCAAAGCTCTCCACCCCGAGGCTGCACATTCCATGAGCACTGATTCATTCCTTATCGTTTTGGTGCGTCTCATCGAGAGACGGGGTTGCCCTGTTAATGTTTATTTCGACAATGGGTTCAACTTCACCGCTGCAGGCAAAGACGTCAAACGATGGACGAGTAGCTTAGATAATGACTCCACTAACAGCAATTTACCACAAAAGCACATCCAATGGCATTATAATCCACCTTATGCGAGCCATGGGGGAGGTGCGTGGAAACACCTTATACGGTCGGTTCGGCTCATCCTGGGATCGATCTATGCTGAAAAACCCCCAGTGGCGAAACCCTGTCTGCTCTCCTTGTCGACATGGAAGGAATATTGAATAACAGACCGTTAGTGCCTGTTACATCGGATATTCAAGACGCGCTGGCATTACTACCCAATGATATGTTGCTTGTGCGGGATAATCACGGAATTCGCCCCAATCAGACGACGTTGCAACTGTGTAAACACGAGTGGAAACAAACCAGTTTTCTGGCTGGACTCTCTTGGAGTCGCTGGACGAAACAGTACCTCCCCACCCTGCAAACACGGCAGAAGTGGATAAGTACAGAACGCAATTTCCGTCAGAGAGACGTCGTACTGATAATTTCAGAACCCGTATCAAGAAATACATGGCCGTTGGGTGTGATAGTTAATTGTGATGCTGACAAGGACGGTTTAGTGTGGACTGCCGTGGTGACGACAAAGTCCGGTGTAGTAAAGCGAGATATCAGACGTCTGAGCCCTTTGGAGGAAGGAGTGACGCAGGCGGGATGAGTGCAGCTGACACCCAGTCCTTATTGAGAGTTCAAGGTGTGCGCCATGGAGAACGGCTTGTACCTAAACTCGCTCTTCAATGTCGGACATTTAAGGAGATCAAAAAGTGGGAGTCGTTGTGAAGGGCTCTCATTGCACAATAGTTCCTTGGGATTGGTGTCGCGCCCTAAGCCTGATAAATGTTGGTTCCGAGGTCTTTTGACCTAGTGACTAGTTAGGTTGGGAACCAGAGCTGAGTAGAACCGTCATTCTGCGAGCGAACTTCCGTCGTTTGTGGCCCGGTGTATGAAATTTTTGAACCACAATCATGTGAAAATCCGACCCAACCCAATTCCCCTGAATACTCACCCCTCTGCATTCAACCTCCCCTGTTTGTGGACGTTAATTGGACCTTGACCTAGACGATTTTGTTTTGTCACGTCAATTTGATGGTTGTGCGAATAGCCGGTTGTCGGTCGTTGTTCTTTACTTTTTGGAGCCCGTCTGATCCCCATTGTTTTGAACCTGTTGACTGCTCGCAAGAGCTCTTTTTGGTATGAATGATTTATCATGTGATTATGGTTCATATTTAGCCCGTTCAGCAGCAAAATGTAATCCATTCCTTGGAAACGATTTTTCGATCGAAACTGTTAAGGTTGTCTAGATATTCACTTTGATGATTTGTTCAATAGTATCGTGGCATTGTGATCCAATCTTGTTTTGAATATTTGGGATTATTGGTTCATTGCTACGCGTTGCTCACCGTCTTCGTGGAAGATCGTACATTAATGATCTCCCCAAGCCTTTCTCTAGCAACGGCCTCCTCTATGCAGATGATTCAAAAATCTGGAATGCATGTGACCCTGATGCATTGCAAATTGACTTTGACCGTATTAAGTGTTGGTCAGATGACTGGAGTCTCCCTTTGAACTTTGGTGCACGTCGCACTATATCGCTGTTTCCTCAGGTACGCAATTATCAGACGCGATAAGCAAATGGCCGTTGAGGAGAGAGACCAAATCTTCATTCTACGAAATGTACAGGTGGTCTCTGGTAGGGCTATAAAAGGCATCGACACGCGAATTAGCTAGAGAGACTAGAGACCGGCCGTCGAGGGGCGAGTAAACCGGAAGAGTGTGACACGTGTGACCTTCGGGTTCGCGCCACAGTCTCAGGACATGCAGACAAACAATCGGACAGCATGCATCACGCGAGCTTACTTAATAGCCTAGGTACAACATGCAACTGAGTTTCGGAACTATTTTACACGCCATACCGCAGGCAGCTCAGTGAAATCTCCAGGCTGTTACAGAACGACAGAAACTGTGCACATATGTCACTCGTAAGAGACTCAGGGAACCTATTCGTGGTACAGGGTGCACAGAGTGTAATAGATATCGCGAAAGTTAACCTCAAAAAGGACCTAAGAATATGGTTGTCATCTTAGCACCAGCTGGTTGCCAAAAGGGGTTTCATGACTCTTGGGACGATAAAAAGAGCCTTCCTCCACACAGACCGAAACGCCTTTCACGCGCTTTACGGAGTCTACATAAGACCGCTGCTCGAGTTTGTCAGTCAGTTCGTCTACACCGGTTTGAAGAAGGACATGCTCGCCATTGAACGTGTCCAGCGGGTAGTCACCAAAATGGTCACTGGCTTACGACATCTCTCCTACGAGTCTCGCCTCGAAATTCTTGATTGTTATCCACTTGAGTTTCGAATACTCCGCGAGGACTTAATTCTTACACAGGACTCGTGCAACAATTCTTCACCCTAGTAAGTGATAACAGTCGAAGAGGTCACGACAAGAGGCTCTATAAGCTTCGACCTCGGACCTTCCTAAGACAACAGTTCTTCTCTTATTGGGTTATCAACTACTGGAACAACTTACCACTAGAGATTGTTAGCTGCTCTTATAAGGACTGTTTCAGAGTGTAATTGGATTCCCACCTACTTAAGAAACCGTTAGACTAGTAATTTATCCTGTCCTGGTAGATTATTATTTTACTCTTTTCTTGGTTTTCTCTGTAATCCCAAAGAGCGGTGCCACACCCTGTTTTCAATGACTGCATTCCAGGTCAACAGAATACCGCCGGACATCAAAACGAACAAACTGACTGGATCCGGGTAGATTGGGCTCCCAGCCTCGAATCCGTGTACAAATCGCTGAAAATCGTTGAAACTAATAAGGCCAACTTTGAAAATTGAGAAGAGAATAAAAAGATGAATAAAAATAGGAAAAGGTAGCACTAATGGCAGAAAGAAAGATGAGGAGTTGAAAAACTCAAGTCTGTGAAAAGGGGAATACTAGGACAAACCACCCAGTGAAACTCGGGTTTTGTCTTTGTGGGATCTCACAACAGTCCTGGGAAGAAATATGGCTAGCACTCATTCAGCTTTCTCTGGAACTCTGTCACTATTAGAAAAGGTTGTACTCCTTGGAAGCATGTTCCAACAGTTGGAGACTCAACGTACGTAGCAGTTTGCCCCTGTCAGTGTAGCAACTCTTCTCTCGAACGTGAGACTGTGGTCTTGAGAGTATAAATTTCTGTGCACACCCATCAGAAGCTCCGCTTCGATTTCGGTTATTACTTTAAGAGTCCTGAAGGTTTCTGTTAGGTCGCTTCTAACCTTTCTTCTCATAAAAGAAAACAGATAAGGTTTTCTTGGCCTGCTCTCATGCCATTCAACATGTTTTTAAAACTCCTCTGAACTTCCTCATGTACTTTTTGCCTTTTAACATGTGCGGGCTCGAGGCCTGCACATAATATATCAGGTTCAGCTCCACTTGCTTTATGGAGAAATAACACCTTCGGTCTCGAGGACGTTTTTCTCAACATTTTCGGGCTGCATCGAAACACTGCTTGGAAACTTCGAAGTGCTGCCCACTGAGCACTCCCAAGTCTTTGGCTCTCTTAATCCTTCACAACCCCCTCCCCCCGCTCTCGTCGCTAGGAAACCTGACGGATGCTGGCTGTCCCCGAGCAGGCGGCTGAAAACAGTAGTCTACATTTAAGGGTAGCCACCATTCACCTAATCACCCCTGAACAGTGTCTAGGTTCTCCTGTGTGCGGGATTCCTTGTAATCTCTACCTCATCAGCGAAGATGCACCTGGGCATTTAAGGTTTTTAGATAGGTCGTTGACGAACACTGAAATCAGTAGTCGTCCAAACGCTTGTCCCTGAGGTACCCCACTAACCACCGCACCCTCTGTGGACCTCGCCCTTGCTATCTCCACATGGTAGGTGCGACTTCTAGAGAATTCCTGAATTTATCTTAGCAGCCTTGAAGGGAGACCGAAGGTTTCTAGTTTTAGAATTAGCAATCAGTGGTCCACCAAATCGAATGCTTTCCCGAAGTCCAAGTAAAACGTCTCAACTTTCTCTCCCTTACCCAACCCTTCCGTGGTATCATTGAGAAAGGAAACCATACCGATGAGACAAGACCAATGCCGCACGAATCCATGGCGGCCTGCGGAGAGGGGCCTATTCTTAATGGGGTGTTTGACAATCCTGTCCTTAATACTTCTTTTCAGCATTTTCAGAACAACTGATGTGAGACTTACTGGTCGGTATTTTCCCACCTTGCGCTTCTTATCCCCCTTACTGATGGGTACAACCTCTGCCTTTCTCCAGTCATCTGGCATGGTGGTCTTTTGAAGGGTGAGATTAAACAACAGAGGGGCTCCTGGGAAACATTACTGAGGGGGTCTTAGTGTCCTTGGATGGATAGAGTCCAGCCCCATCGTCTTATTAACATTTAGCTGTGTGGCAGTTGACGGGAATGCACGAAGTGGTATTACCCTATCACAAAACAGGTCTGTTTTTGTTATTCAAATACATAACTTGGAACAATGTGTGTATTTTTGAAACGAAAACTCTCGATCTTCAGAGTAGACCGAGCTACAGAATCGGACGCACATTTTGTGATCGGGAAATACAGTAATTGACAACCGGCGGTAACTATGACGCTGCTGCAGAACTTGGCGGACAACAAAAACGTGACAAACGTCGTCGCTCAAGCCTTCGCCCTGGGCGATGATGTTCTTTCTTAATGTTTGCCTGCAAAGCATCTGTGAGTTAGCGAGTCAAAGTGGATGCCATGACCCTAGTAATGAATAGGGTTAAGCTAATCCCCCTGTGATTTTCCCAAGATCCCCTGACTCCTTGAATATGTGGACTGTTGTCGCGTGGCCTTAGCATGGGGAGATGGTCTCCGTCATCCAGGCGAGTTGAAACAACCGCGTCTAAGCCTCTAATAACACTTCCTCATCTTTCTTGAGAAGTATCCTCACCAGACCATCTGGGCTGACGTTTGAGAGCCAAAACACAACTGCGGACCTCAGTCTCAATGAGTGGTGCTTAACTTACTCACCTGGGTGCTATATTACAAGTTTATTGAAGTGACACAATAGAGGCAGAAGGGCAGCCAACTTGACTCTCAAGGTGTACTTACTCTGGTTGGGTGTTCCATTCTCCTCGCTGATAACTTCATTGACAGACGGTCGCCTGGGACCAGTGACATTGGTGGGCTTGAACAGTCTACCGATATTCTCTGAAGCAAAGGCGACTTCCATCTCAACTTTCCAGTAAGCAAGCCTCAGTTTCGGCGCTCAGGCTGCTCTGAAATTTCCTGCAGATATCTCTGCTAAACTTGTTATGTGAATTGCCAAAAGGAATGTTCCATCTGGCTTGTAACAACTCCAGAGATTTCTACGACATCTAGTGTTTGTTCGACACACGAACATTCGTGCCGTACGCTATAGTACATGTTTAATGAATCGCCTGAGATATTTCGGTCTAGTAGCTATGAGGGACCTAAGGATGAGAACAGCTGAATTTACTTTCTAGGCTAGTTTGGTACTTATGCTTCACCGACGGCAGTTAGTTTCCCAATAGCCAGCCGTTGCTATCGGTGGGGTCGTTGCCTATCAAACGAACGAACGAAAGAAAGAACGAAACGACAAGGTACCAGCGCTTGTTTTGAATCCAAGTATGGGCCCCATTAAGATCGGCGGTTCTGAAATGAAACCCGCCACATATTACCAGCACCCGTGTGGTCTGCCCGAGACCAGGCCTCGTTCGGAAAAAAGGACGCCAATTTTTTGAAGTTTCATCAGCGGCAGCGAAGGTGTGGGGAATGAAATGGAAGCTTGTATATTCAACGCTAAGGAGGTATCTGCCAATCTGGGGACACCTGTGGCGACAGAAGTATCTCTCTGAGGCTCAGAGGTCGCGTGTATAAAGCGACAATGCGAACTGTGTTAATTTACGGCCGCGAAACTTGGCCACTCAGAATGGGAGGCATGAACCTTCTTCAGGTATGTGACCACCGATGTCTGCGTTCAATCGTTCGTATTGAGTGGCATCAGCGGGTAAGTAACGAAGAGGTTAAGGAGCGAGTATTTATTATTGATTGTCTAACAGGTTCCTTTGTTTGGTCTCCACATTTTTAGAGGCTTAGGTGATTACGTTATACACTAAGAATGCCAGCTCGTCGTCTGCCATACCGAGCACTCTTTGACGACTCTGCAGCCGACTGGTGTAAGGTGCGAGGTAGACAGATGATGATCTGGACTACAGAAACGAAGCCGATCACGAACAGGTTAGCCATCGTAGGTCGGGTTCGCCTCCCAGGATGGAGCCCTCGTGATTCACAGAGTCGGTGGCTGGAGACTACACGGTATGGCGGCTACTCGTACCCAGTTGGGTGAATTTTGTTGTTTGGCCGCGTTGTTTGTGAAGTTGGATAGTGGAGGCCGTAAGGAAGCTGTCTTGTTGATGACGCCTTACTTTCACTCTCAACCGGGTTGTTTGTTTGTAAGGTGTAGGCACCTTGATGCTGGATGTTTGACGATAAACGAAGGTATTTTCATCGATTAGGTTCTTTTCCCCCTCTTCTTTTTGCTTTTCTCTTCCTGCACAAGGTTTGCATTTTTCTTCATGGTTTCGTGACACTTAAGCAAAAATGAAAGCCATTGATGTATTGCTATATGTGACGATGTGTTTAATAATGACGCGCACGATGCCCAGAACTAATGGCAGCTAGCGAAATCTTGTGCTCAGCGCACAGCTGTAACAGTTGTTCATTATCCGAGAGGTGTGATGCTTTTCCAGACGTGTCACGTGGACGAAACTCGCCTCACCAAGCGACCGATCTGAGCGTTCGCATCTCTGGCCGGAATGACTACATGAAAGCAGTGTCGACCGAAAGAGAGCGGACAGGTCTGACTAAACAGCGTCCTTGACGTTGTTGTCACTACAGTCAATCGGAACACGAGCACACAAAATATTTCCGAAAGTTTTGCGTCTCGTGCTGGCTTTAACAGAACCTGCCAGGCGGATGGCACAAAGTCTACTGCCAGCAGGAATCCAGTCTGCCAGTTCGGCTGCGGCCGTCGTGCTGAAGGCTATACTCACTCCAGCCTAACCGTTAGGTGCAGCCGTGAACTAACCCGAATTGTGTAACCACTATGGGGTAGACAGTGCGGATGCTGTTAGTTCCATACGTTGATTATTGTTCTGGATTCTTGTCACCGAAAAGCAGTAGGCATTGACAGTTGATGAGTATGGCGTTCGTGCGGGAGTGACCTGTCGACCTGTCTATTTTAGAGTGCGAACGTTGTAAGTACCTATATTGCTTCGCTTTCTAGGACGATGGAGATCCGAGGCCGAATGGTGAGAGACGGGGTGTGCCAATGCGGCGTTGCTATGATGAGTTGTCTGCTGTGGGACCTGCAGAGCAATCGCCAGAAACGGGGGTCGTGAGGGACCTGAGAGCTAAGTTTGAAAGAGTATTGAGGGAGGAGTCAACAGCAGCAGGTTTTCACCTATCCACCATGCAGTATGCAACATATAGGGCGACCCGATTCATGTTACAGGTTGGCCGATGCAGTGTGGAATTATTGGTGTTGTGATTATTCATGGTTTTGTGTGAGCTGAGAAACTGCCAGGACGCCCATTCCTGAACAAGAAGTCGATTAGAATTCTCAACCAGAGCCTTTGGCTCGAAAGCCTGTACGGCAAAGCAAAGAGTGGGTGACTGTGCAGCAGTACTGTTGCTTTCTCCGGAAAAAATAACCTTTTACCAACACCCTAACCTGGAGAACAAAGAGACTGTTGTTTATCATAGCTGTACCTATTGGCCTGCCTGATATGGGTGACTGCCGGTTTGGTCGTCATACCGTCCAGTTTAGCCCAGTATGTCATCGAGATGCGCAAGCCCTCACAATACGTCAAGGTCCAGTCTCGTTTTAACAGGATGTTAACGTTTAGTTTACGCTCTTCATTCGCGAACGCGCATAGCAGCAACATTAGAAACAGTCAACGGTTGGGTTTACTTGAACCAAGGACGGTCACCCGTTCCTGGACAGACAAACTGCGAGTCAACAGTTTAGGCACACGCAGGGTCGGAGAGAGGAAGCATTTTAGGATTCCTACCTCGCAATTATACTTGAAGCGAGTTGGCGGGTTGATAACATGACCTGGTGTTACGACCCCCTGAGAAGGAGAGGCGAGAATGGACACAAAGACCGCGAGCAGTACCTCGATCACGAACGAAACGCAACGATATCGTAAACAACACGGTAATCAGAACGCAAATGCCCGGACCCAACTCCCGCAAGTTAGAACCCCCCCAAAATAAGAAAAGAAAAAGACAGCCTTCAAACCAGCTTTATTCGTTGCTCTGCACGAAGGCAAAAGGGTGGTCCGCAGCGGCTCTATTTACAGGTAGTCGGCGGCCTTGGTCTTAGGCCACTCAACGGACCAATCAAATCAAATCAAACTTGAATCTTCGAGAATGATGGCGGGCATTCGTATTCTTAAAATAGAAGCACCCATTTCCATTGGGAAATATAGCGAATTCTTGGAAAAAGTGCTTCTCCTAACACCTGGCTCCATGATCCCGACCTACACTGCTACCTTGGCGAGGTGGTCGGACTTGTGTACTGTTTTTATCCGGCGAGCTATGCTGACCAGGACTCCGGTCCTTCCAAGTGCAACCTTGTCAGACAGACCAAAGGGGAACAGTCAGACGAAAAGCAGTTACACTCATAGGATTGCATGTTGCACTACTGACCGCGTAAGCGTGTTTAGGTATTGAAGCACGATCTTATGTGCATACAGCAGAACTATTTTTTATAGTTGCGGCACTGCTGTCTTCCGTATCAGGAAGAAGGGGGGGGAGAAAGGTACCCTCATACAAAGAGCACTCCGATCGCCAAACGGTTGACCGTGACTGCCGGCGTATTATCCAATGCGGTCGAGAAACATCAAATATCTCTCAAAAGCCCGATGTAGCTTCGAGTACATCCGCTGCGCGCAGCAGTGTTCAGAATCAGACATTATTGTCTTATTCACTGCACCCTCGGGCTAGGCAAGCTCCTCACTGCCAAGTGAATCAAACTCTTGAGTCATTGGCTCCGGGTAGGGTCCCCCAAGAAAACCCTATATCCTGTTGTCTCGCAGGTCAGACTTTTGAGTCAGAGGCTC
>QNGE01004177.1:0-16502 GCA_008508345.1 Paragonimus westermani
CAATTCACGTACGGTTCCCAGGGCTATTCGAAGTCCCTAATTCTGAGTATCACTGGTATCTGCTTTCATGCGTCTCAAAGGTTTGAGTAGTGACTGGTCCATTTCTGGTCGCATTTCTTACATGCACTTCAGAGTGAAAAATACTTCTACTCTAGTGGTCGAATTAGCCAGGCAAAAATCGTACAAAATGGTCGCTCACTAATATGCCGTTGAGCCAACAGTACTTCGGGTCAGAGCTCATTGGAATTGTTCGAGAGACCGTGGATCGCCCTGTAAGCATCTACCTAGTTTCGTAAAATTAACTTTATAAGGTAGTATTTTTTTCTCTTCTGATGGTTCGACGTTTGAACAGTTATGTAGTTGGCCCTCCGTACTTCCTTCCCGGTTGTGCAAGCTCTTGTAGCCACAGGCCCAAAAACGTCTGAAAGGCACATATGTGCGATAGCGAATTTTTCCGTAATCACAATGAATATGCCGGCAGGGAAAGCAATAGTAACTGGTGGTGTTTAATCGCTGTACATGGATGCCTTGCTTTACTGCCCGATTCAAGTTGAGTCACCACGGTTTGGGCGAGAGAGTAAACCATTCAGTGTTCTACCTCTCGTCAGTCCATGTGACAACCGTCACCTCTGAAAGCGTGCCCGGCGCTGAAATCCTGACCGTGGTATTGATATGTACCAAGTGAAAAGTGCGAATTTCGAGCTAGGGTGCTCATTCTCCAAAGGGGTTTGTTTAAACGGAGATGAAATGTGACAGGTGAGATCACGTGTGGCGATGTTCAGTTTAAGTAACATCTTAACAATAACCAATGGAAAAAGGTTAATGCATTGTTTTGGTCAACAACTTGGGTGTTTTTTGTCAAGTCTGACGTACAATCGTGAACCAGTAGCGCTTGCTGGGGCCACGCAACGTACTGTCGCTCCTGCGTGTTTTGTTTTTGTCATGGTGCTTCATTAGTCCGGGTCCTAATTTGTAGTACCTTGCTTCGACGACCTGGAGTCATCTAGCCGAAGCACCCCAATTGGTCGAGCGCGTAGGTATAACCGCGTGTGTAGGTGTCGATTTGGTCAAAGCAATAGGCTGTCGGATCGAGACCACGTTCTCGCGCATTTGCGGGTATGGGCGGTAAAAACAACTTGCAATAGACCGTGGGAACTGCATGACCCGCGACACGGCGAATAAGGGGATGAGATAACGGTTATTGTGCAGATTCTGGGTGATCACTTATTGAACTTGTTCATTTCGACTCTTGTTTCACCTGTCACGACAACATTCGGATAACCTGACGGGTCGTTGATTTGCGATCGTTTATGTGAGACCGGGGTTCCAGTACTACCAAACCTGTAGGTACGATGTGTTTTAGGCATACAATTCACGCACGTCCTCTTTATAAAACCCAAGACTGTCGTGTGCGCGAACATCGCCAACGCCGAGTGGTATAAACCCGCCTGTTAATAATCTTTTTCCTCGGTCATGTGAGAATGACCGCACCAGGACTGAGCTAAGCCAAACAGATGGGATCAGACACCGTTACTGTTGTAGTGGACTACCGAGCTGGTGGTGCAGGTCATCCAACTCTCGGCAGAATACCTTAACGTATCAGGGAAGTACGTTCAAGAGTCCACAGCCAGCGAATTGGGGAAAACGGATGAACGGGCGGGCCATCGCTCAACAAAAACGGACCAACGGCGAGCGAAAAATCCCCTCAACAGGAGGCGTCAAACAGACGGATAAACTAAGCAGAAGTGCATGCGACCTGTGAGCTGAAATTGAGTGTGTTGTGGACCGGAATTCCGATTAATAATTGCGAGCGTGCGTCTGACGTGGGAACGTGAGTTGGGAAATAAAGGCTGTACTTCATTGAACGCCTTTCCGCTAAACTATGACCTAACGGAGACCGCAAAACTGAATTCAGATTGGTAAAATAGAGTAAATGAGACTGTCTGTGAACGGTCTTGTTGATGTGATGGAAACTACATTAAATGGGCCCAAACTCACTATTTGGCTGAGTCGTTCAATTGGTACTCGTTAGACCGAGCAAAGCATTCCTGTACGCCCGCATCAGCCCATAGGCGCTTCATTGCCTCCAACAAATCTTCGGAAAACGGCTTCGTATCTTCCATAGCCTGAATCACATCACAAACAATTCGGGCATCTTCCGCCTGAAATACACGGATGAAGGAAGGATGGAAATTGGATGTTATCGAAATTGATTTCGACGAAATACCTTACTGATTATTGCATTTGTTCTTCCATTTTCACACACAGCTACTTCTCAGTGTACAGCGAAAATATTACTCATAACATTGATATAAGAAGTTATTAGACTTCTGCGAAAAACGTTTTTATGTGAATTCACTGCCATTAGGTTACAGTTCTCAGCTTGTCTGTCGAGAATGCTCAGTGATCAAGAAAACTGGCTTGGTTCATGTGTTTTTCGCTAACATTTGTAAGGTCTTTCACTCTCAAAGGTTTTTCGATTGTGTAACTCACTGACGCATCCTCAGTTTAGGTTGAATATCAAAAATGCCGTTGGGTTCTTTTGAGGAATTTTCATCTTATTAAAAGAACGTAAAGCAGCTTACAGTAATCCGTTCAAGATCGCATTCATATAAATTTCTCCAGTTTATCGATAAATCAGAGGTAGTTTAGCTTTAGTTCATTGGATCTCCGGCCGCCTGAAAAATCTGTGTTTAATGGGGTAATTAATACCCTTGAAAAAACTCACTACAGCAGAAAAAGGAAATCAATTACTTCAAATGAAATTAACTCCTTTTCAGGATCAACAATCGAATCAGCATCAATATGGGTCGGTTTAAGAGCAGGACTGATAAATACACGTGGGACAGCAAGCAATCTTCGGTTTGTGTGGTCATCGGAATCATTAGGAACATGTAGCTGACTTGTTAGCAATGACGCTGAGCACGTGCCGTTTGTTGCATGCAGCGATACATTTGTAACCGTTTGAATAGGTTGTGGTTGAATTCCACTTATCGATTACTACACTATATTGTCAATTTTATTGCCCACCTTTGCGCACTCTGTACGGGTGGCTACTGGACAAAGCTGAACTGTCGCATGAATCGTACTAATGAATTCACCCAAACAGGCTGTCACTTATACTAAACAACAGCCGGAAAGTTGCACATCATAGAACGGTTGTGCAGATGGTTTGGGCTGACTACATTTTTCGCATGTTCGAAGGTGTTGCTACCGGGTTAAAAATCAGAAACCTAGCTTTCGTTTGAAAGTCCCAGTATTTTTACCCTCGCCTTATCAATCACTCCCGAATTTATCATCTTGTGTGATCACAAACTTACATGATGATTAACACCATGAACTGACGGTCAGACAACACCTACAGGGATGATATTTACAGAAGCCTAAATAAGTTCTACTGGAGAACTCTTATTGTTTGCTTGGTCTAGTCTTGATAATCGTTCTTTGTGAAAAAAGACTGCGACTCCAACAAAGACGTTTTTAGTGATGTTGTACGGATGTTTACCTCAGAAGTACGTTATAAAAGTGTGATATGAACATTGCTTTCACCCATTTGCATAAATTTAAGTCGCAGTTTCATGCCATGACTGTATTCATGGTGTATCCATGATGTGACTGCTAAGCCGAAAGTGATCAAACTGTCTGTGTCCTCGAATGTTTAACACAACACTTAAAAAGCGGATAATGGAACGCCATTAATGAGAAATTCACCTACCTCATTAAACCACACGGTCAGACAGTACTGATACTGTTCACCTTCCCTCTTCTAGGCAACCTCTTTCATAGCTGTTTCTGAAAAGGTGTGCTTCATACCTACATCCTTTAACGTTTGATCGCGCATTGGTGAGTCTTAAACTAACAAATGAGTATGGAGGGTTTTTAAAAATCCGTCACGTAAGGCACACAATCAATGTCCAGAGATCATTCATAGGCTGCCACTGCTAGGTTGGAATGCATTTGTCATCGGCGCAATAGAAAGTTGTACACGTAATTCACTTCGGATGTACGTAACAACCTTTCGGTACTTTACAGGCAGTTTAATGAAGATTTAGGATTACTGAAGTTTTGTAATTAAAAGCCGCACAAATATGATAGTATTATATCCCAGCGCTGATTATACAGGAAATAAAAATGGAGCAACCGTGTATGTTCGACAGAGTACGACACATACATCTCTTTCGAGTACATCACGTTATCAGTGTGACGAAATGGGGGTAATTTGTGCTCCCTGACAACACAGGCTATAAATCAAGGACTAATTAATTCTGTTGACATTATGATGGAGTGATAGGTCACATCCTAACAATTACAGTTCAAAAATCTTTAACGCTATAACGCCTCTGTCCTATGTAATGTACAGTTAGTTTTCAGCTTCAGTTGAATTAACTGATAGCCTATATTCATCCTTCACTCGACTATATGAGGGGCAGGCAGTAAGTCAGCGGCAAACTCAGTTGAGCCAGACTACTGTGCTCATGCGGTAGTTAGGTTTGATAGCCATCTGTTCGATCTACGGAACAGTACGATTAGCAATGTAATGTACTGCAACAAACTGGTTGACATAGACGGGGACTTCGTTTGGGTTTTCCAAAATGCTTTGCTCTTTTGACGAGCTGAGGCACACTGTGTTCCGTGTACTGTACTGACCTATCTTTAAACTAAATTTGCAAATTGCAGACAGTTGAGAAAGCCCATATGTGGTGGATTGTCAGGTCGGGGGTGCGAGTTTTCGAACGCTCGGCCGAATGCCTCAACGTGGGGGGGGGGTACGTTCGAAAACCTGCCGCGATCGAATCAAGAACAACGTGCGCGACCGGATGAGTCATCGCTCGACTGGATCGGACCAACGGGCGAGGCAGGGCAGGCGAAATACGACAGACGGCCAGATCGGAGGCGTGGTTTTTCCAACATTTAGAGGAACATCTCGACACGATGTTGGAATACGGTCAAGGCCAACATTGGGTGGATGGCGGACAGCACGAGCAGCCGGACGAGCCATCGCGCAACGAAATCGGACAAACAGACGAGGAATGGCAAGCGGAAAACCCTCCGATAGAAGGCACCGGTCACACACGTAAACCGGTTAGAAGTGCACACGACGTGTGAACGGAAACCGGGGGGTGCTGCGGGTTGGAATTACGACTCATAAACGAGAGAGCGCGCGTTGCATGTGACTAGCGATTTGGACAATAAAGATTGTGCTTTGTTGGACGCCTTCTCGCTACACATACACATTTGAACCCGTGTGAAGAGTTCAGAGTGGAAACACAAGTCGGAAAACCATTCCTGTTTCAGAAGATCAGTAATAGAAAAACTACGAAAGAAAATTTCGGAGGATAACAGACAGAATAGAAACCCAACCACTAAGTATCAAGCAAACGACAGTTGCATTGTAACATGCGGAACATACCACGCGTCAGCAGTCACCACGATGATCATGTTACTATCCAAAGTCTCGATTCGATGTCCCGAACATGTGCACTGTGTTATTTTTAATTCAACTATCGACGGTGGCGTTACGACGGCTGTTTCAGACTGAACAAACCCGGACACCAACTGTTGGGTCGGAAACGCACAGACAGCCTTGTGCTTACACGCCCACACAGTCACTCGTCTTAGCTTACGTTAGATAAGTCACGCAGCAAACTAACCAATCTTGTGTACAAGTGCTTACAGACTGGTATGTCGGTAATGGATCCGTTGTCTTTCCTTATTCATTTATCATGTGTCTGTACCATTGGACCAAAGAATACTCGGTATTTGGTGGCTTACCAGCTCGTGTTCTCCTTAACTAGCACCATCAGCATCTTCTACAGGTCAAACGGTTCGTTCGATATTGTAGCTTTAGCGAGTTAACCTTGAGGTGGTTATTTTCGTTGGGTATAAGTATGTCTTTTAAGAGACATTGAGATTGGCGGAAGGTCGTATCCAGTACGATCAACTCTCCTTTGATATGCCGGTAACGCACTGGGAACTGCACCAGTTTGCAAAACCTATCTAGGCAAGGTGAAAAGTGTAGCGTCATATCCCGTTTTGTAGTTAAGCTTTGTGCCTTTTCAATTAGTAGTTCTTTGCGAAATAAGAAAGATAAGCCTAACTCTTTGGCGCCTGATGGGGATCACTAACAAAGTGAACATAACAGTGAAACAGTCTCAGCGAAACAGTCCAAATAGTCTGGTGGGTAACCCAAGTACCGAATTGACGCACTGTTGTTAGACAGACGAAGGGCATTCGAGACAGTCGTGCCCAAGTCGCGTTTGAGTGCAGTGATACCCAGTTTTTTTTTGCTTCTCAGAAATTAATCTGTTCAGCCCGAATGACAGAGTTTTACCTTTTTCAACTAGCCTTGAAAAACGGGAGTCAGGTGTCTTTGGCCCAGCGGTGTTTAAATACTCTGTAGGTTCACTTCGATTATGCTGCCGGCTACACTACAGTGAGAGGAGATCTGTCAGCGGATGACCTGGAGCGTAGACTATGTTGCTGATAAACACCAGGTAATATCTTAAGTATCTATACTTCAGTAGAAAGCGGCATAATTTCACTAATTTGTCTGGGTAGAGAGAGCCCCCTAAGTCTCATAATTTTCTAACTGGCCCCTCGTTGCGCACTTTCAGTAAGTGATCAGTCTATTTCAATATAAGGAAGGTAGGCCTGTATTCTCATTTCCAAGTATGAGTGGATGTTGTGGAAAAACGTGGTAGGTAAGACTTCAGGGTGGATGGTCCCACAAACTCTTTCTAAGAGGTACGGTGCTATTAGTGATATTTAGCCATGATTGCAGAGTTTGTACACAGACTTAAATCGTTCGCCACTAGAACCATAAGGCCTCGTTTAAGTACAATCACGAGTGGCCTAGTGTCGATCGGTCAGTAGTCAGCTCAAATTTGATAACCATTGTGTCCTACTTTGCCTTTGGCGACATACAGCGGCAGGTTGTTTTATACGGACCACCGGACTGAACAGTCAAAACCGTTCTGTGGGGTGTCCATACCCTCCGAGCACTCGACAACTCGATAGAGTTTTGTGTCTTCCGTGTACAGTAGCATTGGTGGTCTGACCATGCTGGATAGTTCAAGAACGAAAGTGAATAACAAGAGTCATTAGGTTGATCCTTGTGGAGAGGTGCTGTTAGCTGGGCATCAATCTGCTAACTGTTTGCTAACCCCGATGTAGAACACGTTTACTTAGATGGTCATTGAGCGTCCTGAATACGCACTTGTCGAGGTCATAACTTTGGAGTTCGTGTACCAAGATGAAATGATCGATATCACTCAAATATTTGGAAAATCCACATCACATCAATGACCAATTTTGCATTGGCAGCTTTCGTTCAAAGGTCACGAACGACCAGCAGGTTTGTGGTGTTTCAACATTCAATTCTTAGATCATGCTTCTCCATAGTAGTCGGTTCAAGATCTGCCACCAAACACAGCCACCATTACCTTAGAGTCCACTGAAAGCAATGCCATTGGCAGAAAGGTTGCTGATTCATTTCCGTACCCACCTCAGGCTTTCGGTTTGTGTTCAGTTGACAATGAAGGATTGAAAAGTACTGTTAGTGGTACCGTTAACACCGGGGAAGGGTTTCTAGGACAAAATAGCTTAGGAAACCTGGACAGATAACTTGTAAACTACACATTAGTACAGATTATTTCCGGTTTCGTGTTAAGGAATTCATATTTGGTGTTTTGAATTCCCGGTTTGATGAGCTTACTTTTGACCCCACTACCGACTGGTCAACAGATTACACGCGATTCCTTGAAAAATTTACCAATCAAACTATCAGGTACCCACATACGGAATTTAGTCACTGAGACTGTTACCCGCTGCCCGATCATGATCCAGGTGGAATGTGAGGGACAGAAAGCATGAGTGAGTTAGCGCCACATCGTGGACACAAGATTAAACATTCTTTTTGGATATTCGCGTTATTCAATCGTGCTAGTATGAATCAAGAATGACCTACTCAAGCGAAAACCTCTTTTGGATCTATCCATTCGAGATCCGGATTTCTGATTTGATATTCTGAACGCAGACTGCAAAATGCTGTACTCGGAAAGTGTTGCTGCTAACTACTTGCCTTTCAAGTCTCAGGTCAGGGGCAACAACAGAGTAGCGCGTCCAGGTTGTCACCAAAAGTGATCAAATACCACACGACTCTCTGGAGGGTTGATTCCTTTCTACCGTAGGAAGAAGAAATCCCTCAGCATATGCCTCTAGGTGAAGTTCGATGGTAAATTGTTTGTCATCCAGAGCCTACTCGTTTTGTAGTCACTAGGCGATTTTCACATATGTGTTAAATCACATTTAGTCCATTATTCAACATGTTATCGTTAATAAATCACCGAAAATGTCGATTTTGCGCTATGATAAATTGGACGAGGAAAAATATCACATGAACCCAGCTAGGCAATTTAACACCACAATATCCAGAGTAACGAAAAGTAAAGTTTTAGCTGTGGCGGGTAGCCCTACGCAAGTTTATCGCAGTTTACCGATTTTTATTTATAAGCTTCATGCATACGACACAAACAGTGAACAGCTCGTCGATAAATCCCCCCATAATCTACACAAAGTCGCGTACCGACAAACGAATGAGTTGCTGTCACACCACAGTGACCATAACAAATAGTAGTTTTGATGATCGCGCTTCATTGTACATTTTTTAAATACAATTTTCCATTCTACCTGACTTAGTTTTAGTGAATGTAATTATTTGTAAGCTCCGTTCCGCAGCTGAAATCACAACTCGCTACGTGTTACCGGCTTGATGTGCCTTTCTCCGTACGTTCTATTTTCCAGAACAAAAAATACACGGGCCCAACGCGCTAATTCTTTGATTACGTTATCACACGTGTTTCGACAGTGAGAGTCAGACTGCGCATTAGTCTGTTGAAATTTTCCAACAAACTCGTAATACGCTTAGAGAATTAATTCAGTAAGTACGTAGGTGACATCCGTAATCCTGGATGGGGCAATAGAACTCCTGTTAATCACCATGTTAAATGGCAAGAACCCGTCCTACAGGCCTGTTGAACAGCCCACATGTCCATGGCCTGTCACACGATCAAATATACAGACGATCACAAAAATTTAAAGATTTGCACTTTTCGACTCGTTTAGTGTGATACTGAGTCATGTCACTTGAGCATCATGAAGGAAGTTCATCGGTAAACAACGACACAGCATGTGAAACGTGTATTGTCCGCCGACTTCCACCGTAATAATCACGGTCTCACTGGCCTTGAAGATCGGATATCTACCATGATGGACTGTTGTCAAACATTTCAGTAATCTGGTTTGTGTCTATCTCATTACCCCACTATTGATTTGTCCTCCAGACGGCCCTAATTTATTCTCGCTTTCTGACACTCACATTATCCTAGTGCACTTCGATCATTATCGGTCAGTAGGTAACAGTCTCAGTGACTAAATTCCGTATGTGGGTACCTGATCGTTTGATTGGTAAATTTGTCAGGGAATCGCGTGCAATCTGTTGACCAGTTGGTAGTGGAGTCAAAAGTAAGTTCATCAAACCAAATATGAATTCCTTAACACGAAAGCAAAAGTAAACTGTAGGAAGTTAGGTTAAATTCCTCAATCTGATCCTTATTTGTGAATGAACTTTCGTTTGATTCGGTTAGGTTGTCCCTTATACGTCCAAAATGGCTCTGTGAGTTCACCTATGCACGGTACAGCTCTTCTCACCCACGTTGTCTGCCGCCTCTATATTTATGTTGGTAGACCCGCTGTGAGATTTCAAATTGCGAAATATCAAACTTACTTCTCGCGTGAGCCACAACTTCGCTGTAGAAGGGTTTCGGATTTACCTTGAGCTTCAGAACCAGACTACGTTAATAGAAAAGTCGACTTCTTTTTTAAAAGTTCTGATAAGATTGCGCCATGTGTCTTGCTCACCCAACGAAAGTTCAGTGTGTTCTGTTTACTACCCGTTCCCTAAGGAGCGTTTCGATGTAATCGCAGTTCCGGCTTTACTTTTAGATTTCTCGGTTTCTACCAGGTAGAGAGCAATAGTATAGCATGGCCGCTAAAGGCATCAACATTCTGCTCAAGGAAGACCTACCAGTGGTGATCTAGGCCAGATGTGGTGATGAAACCAGGCCGTCCAACATTGCTGAGCTGTGTCTTGTCTCCTGTGGAACTCTCCTTGCGATAGACCTTCGAAATCACATTTTGCGGAATGTTGTTTTGTTTTGTACAACTAACGCGTCTCAATTATACCGTGATCAGTGTGCCTAATTGGAGCCGTGATTTTTAAAATCGCTGGTCATCATGCCAACCTACCGGTTAGAATTTGCTCCACGTTTGATGGCCCTTAATCCACTCGCCACCTAGTGTGATTCTGGACGTGTTGAAATGGTTTAGCTCCTCTTACCATGTTGGAGAATTTCTCGGCGGAGGAAGACGTTGCAGTACTGATAAACAGATTGAGAATAACACAACGTTAGAAGCAAATTGTAATACTCTGCGTTTCAACCACCTCGGTTGGCCTTCCTCAGAAGTTCTCTAAACGAAACCATAGTTCCTTCGTATCAAATTTGATGCGGATATTTTAAATGTTGCAGTAATGGCTGAACGGATTGTGTACTCTTGCTCCGGGCGACTAATTTTTTCCACTGAACGCAACCTAAGGGTGATATTCTGCCTAGAACCTCATGCAAGTCAGCATTCTTACATACAGAAGGTGATTCGTAGGTCGAAGGAAACAAACAAATAAAGCTTTATACAGTATTTGCTGTTTGTCAAACTGACTCAGAGCAGTCTGGAAGCGCCCTGTCATGAATACGTGGAATCGTTAAGTGTGAGTCTAACTAAGGAGCTACATAACTTCCTCTCTCGACCTCCCGTTTACCGTCAATTACTGTCACAGCGAACACGGGCAACTCTCTGTAACACAGTTCCTCCTTAAACCAGACATCCCAGATGTCCATTATAAATGATTTTGCTGGGTACCAAGGTTCCAGCTGGTTGAAGAATGAAGCCGCATTGGTAGAGAAGCAATACCAGAAATCAAGTTCAATGCCTGGGTGGGAAAGGCTAAGTCAATCTGTTGTAACGCTTTTTGAGGCCGTTATCCCGATAGGGGATAACGGAGTGTTTGAACTCCAGGAGTGGAGTCGGCATACACATGGGCAATTCCACAGAAAACCGCGTTAAACCTTCTGATGGCATTCGGTTATTTCCACTCAGATGTAACAACTCCTGATGTGTTAGAGTAGCGTTTGATTTCCATGCGTCTGCTTCCTCATTTTTTTTCGGAAAACGTGCAGAGATTCAGTCTGCCTCTAGATCCCATCTGTTTTCTTCATAAAGTATGATAATGTAGTGTATACAGGATGAGCGAGGCCGATCACTACAACAGAGGGGTGGCGAAAACCACAAAATCATCTTCTTGTATCCAGTGATTTTTTGTCAGCAAACGCCTACTTCTTATGGTACGCTGCTTTATAAGCACCAATCTATGACCAAACAGCAGTACTGTTGTCTTCCAAGTAGAGAATGATGGGGTCAGAATATACACCCCCTAAACAAAGAGTGGATTTTGCTGTGGATTTCGGTTGAGTCGTAGTACAACTGATATAGTCTTTGCTGTTCGACAGATCCAAGAGAGGTGTCTTCAATCCAACCACCAGCTGTGTGCTCTCTTGTTGGATTTCTTGTTGGTTGGCAATTCGTAAACGACAACACGTCATGACCATGCGTCCATCGGCTGAAATGGCAGGAATACAACCACTCTGGAGTGTCCTGACTACCTTATTGTCACTAGCCCGACAACTATCAAATGAGTGAGCCCTCCGCGATCCAAACGCCAAAAGAACGCTGGGGAATTGATAACTGTCTGTCTCATATTCCCTAACCAATTGCCTAACGCGTTACCACCTATAAAAGCGCTTATAATCCGAGGCACAACGAAGTAGTAACTGTATACACGGTTCCCACTATCGTTGTGCTCGATTTAGTTCATTAACTGGCATTAATCTTGCGAGTTCGATTACTACAATTTCACCGAGATCCTTGAATCCGCGATTCGTGAGGCATCGTGAATTCTATTCGACAGGTTTGGATAACCAGTGAATTCGTTATCAGTGTGGAAACAGGGTATGTGTTGCGATATGTTAACATTTCGTTTGCCTCCATCAGTTGCACACGTAAAACCCGGTGGGTTGCTTCAACCACTGGTGAGTTCTCCTCAGAGTAGCTTCGCTAAAGGCCGGTAGCTTCGGGCTCCGGTTACTCAACAATATTTTGAACAAACTGTGGGTCAGCTTGATGATTTCTTATCATGAGGTGTTTAGCAGTCGATGATGTGGGATTTCGAGGAACGGGTTAACCGGCTTGAGATTGTTGTTTCATCAGCCGTTTCAACCATTCCATGACGTGTTTCACTATTCGCTAAAATTATTGTCCATCTGATCTACCTATGTAAACTTCTCTGTGGCTGCAAGTGAACTGGTAGATAACGTGAGGTGCAGAACAGTTAGACAAACTACGTTTGTGATTCTGAAGAACTGGTCCTTTGATGGCTTGAACTAAATGTAATTGGGCAACCACATACGTGCGTGATAGGGTAGACTTCAGTTTGTGCTTGATGTTACTGGTCAACTGATCCTCTTTTAATTGCAGAAATAGAAACACGTTCATTTTCAGTCTGTTTGAACTGGTGTGTTGCACTTGTCTATCTTGTTGTGTCTATGAACTTTTCAGGGTATCCATTTATCAATAGCATTTTTCTTAGCGTATCTTGTCCCGTCTGCGGCTTATCAAAAGTACAAATCCACCTGGCTCTATGAAATAGGGGGTTTTGACGAAACCCCGCTTGTACGCTGTTGGGACAAACCTGGAGAACTGGAGATATTGCTTGCCCCATGTTGCTTCACGAGGAACCGGTCTCAGTAATGTGCCATTTTCATGCCTGGTGATGAGTTTACCTAAGAAAGCCAAGCTGTTTTTTTTAGACAAAGATAGGGTTGGGTGGATAAATTTAAGAAGGTAAAAAAACGAATCAGAATGGTCAATCTCGGTAAAAATCAAAATATCATCCACATACAGTTCGATTAGGTTGTTTCACGTGGGTAGGAAGGCGAAGGTGAAAATCGTGTGGACCGACCTATGGTGGTAGTGAAATTGCCACTGGCGTGAAGGAGGACTGTGTCTTAGACCCAACCCTATTTAGTTTATATTTGACAGTCATGCTAACAGTTGCCTTTCATGACTCGGTGGGAGGTTGAGTACTGCATGGATGGCCGCCTAATGAATGTTCAGTATTTCGGCTACCCAAGTTGTCTGCATAATTCGAACATATGCATGCTGTTGTTTGCAATTGATAGTGCATGATTTGAACACAGCGAAGAGGAACTCCAACTATTTGCCACGTTTTCGTCAACAGCGAGATACCCAAATCTGGTTTGGATAACACCGAAAGTAAGGCAGCACCTTTTTTCACCCTTCTGCTGTGCCTATACCTAGAATCCATATCGTTGGAGATATTGTGGATAGCTGCACAGACTACTGTCGTCAGTATTGTGGATAGCTGTACAGGCTACTGTTGACAAATTTGTCCATGGGCCGCTAGTTGCGAGCTCGTGTAGGGAAGGCTAGGGCTACTATCGAACGTCTGGAAAGAAGCGTCCGGAAGAGACGCAGCCTGAAGATGAAAACGAAGCTGTTTGCTTACTACTCAATCGTGTTGTCCATACTGCTGCACGCAGCAAAAATTATATTCTATATTAACAGAATATGCGGTATCTAGGCCGCTCCCATCTAGGATGTCTAGGACACACCTTGGAATTCTGTGGTAGGAGACGGTTCAAAACACTGAGCTACATCATCGAGCAGACAAGGTTTGGATTGAAGCCATGCTGATGCTCAAGTAGCGTTATCGACTAGGACACCTCAGTAGGATGGGCAGCGAACGAATTCTGGAATAGCTGTCATACGGCCAAGTGGGAACAGGTGGACAAAATATTGGTGTTCAGAGGCTGTGATACCCTGAAGTAGTTCATGTAAGTCTTTCTCGGCATGACAGCGGTTTTAGACCTTATGAAGAATCAGCCCTGAATAGGACTGTTTGGTGGAATACGACCCGGACGGACGTTCGAAGGTCCTATTAGCGGCAATCGAATTCAAGTTGACGGAACGTGAAGGAACTATAGGTGTCATAGGTCATAGTGACGTAGCTATATGTGGATACGGTGAATGCTGCCGCAATGGTTTTGGCCGTCTCAGATCGTTAGGTCATCAAAGTACTTGTGGGACGCCGTCAACAGAGACAACCAGTAAGTTATGTCATCGATAAATATTTTTCGATCGTCTCAACCAACAACCGGCGTCATTTATTAAATCATTCGTCCCCCTTTTTAGGAAGCTGGGCTATGGTAGCTTTCTATCACTTCTTTCCTTTAGCTTCTTACCGTATTATATGATCAATGTATTGAGTGACCTTTGGTCCAACTTTAGACTTTTGTTTTTCTTCTCCCATCCTACTTAGAGTTTAATCATACTGTAGGAAAAAGCCGCTCAACAAAGCACTATCTTCGTTGCTCAACTCACCTTCCCACGAAACACACATGCTCGAGATTATGAACCGGAATTCCGGTTTCCCGGTTTCCGCTCACGGGTCATGTGCACTTCTGCCCAGTTTGTCTGTGTGGCTGACACCTCCTGTCGGGTTTTTTTGCCTGCCAATCTTTGTCCATTGGTCCGATTTCGCTGAGCGATGGCTCATCCGCTCGCCCATGTTTTCCGTGATCCATCCGCCGCGCTGAGACATCTCATTTAGCATTAAAATAATCGCGCCTGCGATTTGGTCACTTGTAGTGAGGACCAGAGATCCAACCATACTACTCACACCGTTACTATTCAGTAGCGGGGCAACAGCATGGATCTTGACATCAAAATGGACGCGGGAAAAGTACAAGAAGGAACATTGGAGTGCAGCATCGCATGAAATGGTTCTTACCACATGAAGGAACTGAGAATTGGCATCCGTGGCGACCGCGACGCTCTGGGACGGGTGTCGTACGCGGATGAATGTTTTTGATTGTGGTCTTGTTGAAACGCATATGCCATGTATTGGTTTCCCGAGTAAACAATTATTGTGCCATCCGCGTTCTTGAATCACAACACCATGTTGAACCACTCCTCGCCTTGTATCTTCAATGTCATTATTCCCAGCTCAGAACCCATCTTTTTAATCTCTCACTTTTTTTGTCCCTCAGAGACATGGGTCACATTTTCACGATCACCCACTGTCTGGTTAACCAGCATTGGTCCGGTGCACCACAAAAGCCTCCACTCCCACTTCCCTTGGTCTTATTCTGTCAAACACACACTGGATACGTGATGTGTGAGTGGAAACAAGTGGTAAAACACAAGCCACTCGTTGTGAGTGCTATGTGCAGGCGTCCTTTGAATTCGGTCACTGTAACAGGGTAGGCTGAACGGATGCCGCCAGCTATGTAGCCCGTATGCAAGTAAACTACTCGAGATAGGGTGGGTCACGGAATGCAGTAAGCCTTTCCTACGTGGTGCCAATGTTTCCCACTCAGTTTATCATGTCAGACTAATGGCAGTAGCAAACCATCCGGCCGGTTTACCGTCTTTGGCGTATTTGCGATCAGAAGAGTTTCTGACGTTAAAGGTTCTTTGTGGTTACGGAAATCACTTTTCAACCCAGCTGGATGGTCAAAATCAACATGATGTCGGTTGAAAATGATGTGTATTGCAACGGCCGGACACTCCTACTTTCCAGAGTTGATGATCGCCTTGCGGTTTCTTAATGCGCCTTCTTTAGGGGTATGTTCAGCTGCAGGACAGTCCGTCCAGTGCAACAGGTTTCACAGTGTTAGCACTTAATTCGATACACATGGTCTGACCACTCCGGATACGGCCGTTTATCCTTCAATTGGATTAACTTACTCATTACGTTGTTGGTGGCCTTAAATGCCGCCTCAAAGCTGTGCTGGTTGGAGGCCCGTTTAGGATCTTCCGGTGCAACCCTTCTCTACGGATAACGGCAGACGATAGTCGATTTCTAGGATCATCAGTCTTGTCACAGGCTAACCCTTGAGTTGGATGCAGCATTTTGTTATCGTACCCGTTAGCTTTCAGTGATGACCTGACGATCATATTCTCGTAAAAATTCCCAGCGTAGTCATGAAAAACAATGTGTAGCGAACAAGCTCGTTTTCAGTGATTCATCATCAGGCTAAATACATCACATTTATATCACACATTTCACGGGAGAATCGTTAGGGGAGTAAACGGGGGGACATGTGGTTAATGAGGTCAATCAGTTCAATGTCACACTGCAATCAAGTACCCACTTGAACAATGGGTCTTGACAGGCTAACCGGGTGGGGGGTTGGCCAGGGCAAATCCAGAGCCTGAACAAAACGTTTTTGGGCGCACAGGGGTGGGTTATACATTCGGATCCCAATAGCCTCTGCTGTAGACAGAATCCTACTCCTCACCGCTCTCGA
>QNGE01004177.1:18504-60428 GCA_008508345.1 Paragonimus westermani
TCGAGAGCGGTGAGGAGTAGGATTCTGTCTACAGCAGAGGCTATTGGGATCCGAATGTATAACCCACCCCTGTGCGCCCAAAAACGTTTTGTTCAGGCTCTGGATTTGCCCTGGCCAACCCCCCACCCGGTTAGCCTGTCAAGACCCATTGTTCAAGTGGGTACTTGATTGCAGTGTGACATTGAACTGATTGACCTCATTAACCACATGTCCCCCCGTTTACTCCCCTAACGATTCTCCCGTGAAATGTGTGATATAAATGTGATGTATTTAGCCTGATGATGAATCACTGAAAACGAGCTTGTTCGCTACACATTGATCTTATATTCGTTTAGAGGCTCAAGCGAATCCTATAACTCCTGCTTTTAACTGGTTTTGGCCCAACCGAAGAGTTAGTTAATAAGGTAACTCGACTGTTTAAACGGAGACACAAGGTACCCCAATGACAACGTTGCCCACTACCAACTGCACGGCTGTGGATCGGAACCCCGGTCCAATCATATGCTCGTATCAGAGTTTAGGCGATACGCTATTCTCTAGGCCGTACGTGAGTCACCGCTTTTTGCACTGCATAAACCATCATGTGAGGCGAAAGCAGAGAACTTACTTTTAATCTTTTAGGTCAGGATGGAAGCAGTGAATGACCATAGGTCCCAAACACAGCACTGCATTTAAATTTGACGCGGTGGCCAAATCGGGTCACAGAGAGGAGGTTTTTGCGGTTACTGGCTCATCACTGCTGCAGCTGTTCCGTTTGTGTCTGATGCGCTATCGTGAGCGCACGCGCGCGCGCTTGTAGTCAAGATACACGCAGGCGCATACGTGTGCGCAAGTGGGGAATCGGGTAGGAATGAATTTCTGTCACAGTCGTCCTATCACGCCCCCTATTGATTCACCCCCATCGTAATGTTGAAGCTGCCTCGATCGACCACGACTGATTGAGGGTTAGACACACGATGCATCCAGCGAGCGACATGTGCTTTTGTATGCTGCGTCGTGCCTTCTGAGGCAGGCATGGCTGACACGGAACACCAGTCGGCCGTTGCATCCCAGCGGATGATGGATCGATCGGTCGACCAATCGATCAGACGAACGAACGTCGGTTGGGCGAATTAGACGCTGTGGCTGGACCAGCCCGGGCGCAAGGATCGATACAATCTGTTTTTACCGGTGTGGTGATTACGCTGGCAGGCAGCCGGTCGGTTCGAGAATTTTCAACCTTCTGGTGCATGTGGGCAGCCCACCACACCTCGCGTCAGACAATTCAATTTAAATGGCCACCTAGAACGGGCGTAATTGAAATTAGCACTAGAGAGTTATTTACTTATCCCCCTGAAGACTAGATCGAGGGTTGCTTTACACATTCCAAAATTTACACTGTTTCCTCTGAGCAGTGCAGAGATACGTGAAAAACGACAGAATCGCCCTGTGAGATTTTTCTTGAGTGCCACTCCGTTTGCCATTTTGCATTACAGACGCGAAATGAGCGATTGGTCGCCTGCAGATAAACGGTTAGAGTGAACAGTCGTCAGTCCGTGATAAATGTCAGCTGTTCATGAACTCACCGTCCCCCATCCATCCCTACAATGTACTTCGATTCGCCGGGCTTCGGAGTCATCTGTAGTTCTGTATTTCAGGTGAATATTTCGGAATAAGTCCTATCTCCAACAATCGACAGTGCGATCAAGCAAGACCACCTTATTTCTGGCTAGTAACCCTGATGTGGAAAGAACCACGAGCCTTCATGTGATGGAAACGTTCACGTTATTCATTCAGCAGGACACAGTAGACTCGTGACACACCAGCCAGCTTCCACGTCCCGGTCGACTATAATTTCTCTTACTGTTTGTCAGCCAATATGCTGTGGTCGACGAGTGAAGGTTACACACATGGACGAGTGAGTAACAGTGTCCCACATGAACCATACTTGGATGACAGCGACGTCAAGTTGTTCTATTCAATGTGTGTAAAGATTCTTAGCCAATGCATGTCCGTAAAATTGCAGTCAAACTGTAAGTGGGCAGTAGAACTGATATAAAATGTGCTTGTTAGATCTGTGCGGGCTGAGTGCTGCAAACCGCTCGGTCAGTTTAATGTTCGGGTAGGTTCGCACACTGATAAAATAGCCGCTCACCTGGCGCAACAAAACCGCTGCTTTCTGCTCACTTCATAATAGCGTTCGCTTGGGTGAATTTTGCCGATCGCCAGTCAATTGACAATCTCTACTTCTTGTCCTCTCCTTCTCAATTCAACACACATCCATTGAACACGGTAGGTCAAGCGATAAAGACAGGAAAATTAAACGTGACGGCTGATAATAGAAGAATGTATAGCAAAGCCTTCCAAAAACATTCGAACCAGAGCTTTTCGGTAATCGTCCTTACTTATGGGCCGACACAGTAGTTCCAATCATTGAAGTCATCAGGGTTTTTGGAGGTAACTAACATCTGGTTGTGTACACCTCATTCGATTTTGGACATATAAAACGAGCACTGAGAAAAGAGGAAAGGAGACTACGCGCACCAGGGAAATATTTGTTTCAGAAATAGCAAAGATTAGAAGAGTATGAGGTGTCGTAAGGCGAATTGGAATTATGACAGGTGGATAGAGACGTATTACTCAGACAGGCATCCAAGCATTAAACAAGAGCGATTCGCCATACAGCGATTGCTACCGTTAGATATGGACCTGAAGGAAGTCACCTCCTGCCCTGGTAACAAAGTGGAAAAGCACTTTGTAGTCTGTGGCACTGCAAGACCGACTATAGTAGGTATCTCCGAACTTGGTAGTGAGGATGAGGGCGAAGACAATGAACTAGATTTTCTAGAGCTGGCTCTACTTCGTCAGGACCGTCGTACTGGGACAGGTGATAATATAGCTCGTTAAATCCAACGTCACACGAAGAAGTTTGCGATACCTAGCTCAAACTTTCTAAACTCACCCGAAGCAGTATGGCTTGTAGTTAATTACATATGTACATTATCTTGTCTGGATGTCAAAATCAACCAACCCCAAGTCCTATAATTGAGTAATAAAATACAATTAAAGGATGCCATACATACGCTACCCCAAACACGATCTTCATGATTCCGACAAGGTTCCAACAAGATTCATTCTCAACCAAATACTGCAGCATATAATTTTTGTGATGTGGTCACACATGACAACTGGACGAAACATGTTAAGCGTTTTATACGCTGATCGATTCCTCAGAATCTGTCTAGGTTACGGTGCCTTATGTGACCAGTGGGTCACATAGGGCTATTAACCTATTAATCAATGTCTCATTCGGACAAGATGCCCACGGGATTAATATTTTCTACACAGTTATCTGGGACATCTAGTTTCTTTAACCGTAGTTATGTAGGGAACTACTGCAAAGCTGACTGAGAAAGTCTAACATAGAAACGAGATTATCTACGCCGATCAGATGTTGAAACAGTTCTGTCATCGGACGAGCAATGAAGGTTCATCGAGGTTGTATTTAGTAAGGATGTTAATTATTATATCCGTAGTAGAGCAACGGAATCCAGAATCTGGTCACGTGACCCAAGAGATTCTGCTCATTTCCAAAAGTTCCATCTGTAATTCACATGAAACGCGAATGACTACGCTACTCTACATCGATTTGCATTTAGTTCGCTACCGGAAAACGGCGACAGTGGGAAGAGATAAACGTCAGCACCAACTGAGGCTGACGAATAATTTTAGCATTAGCCCAAAACTACTGTAAAGCACTGTAACTAGAAGCACCGAAATCATCCCAAGGTGGATGATGGAGGTGACGATCCCGTCCACAAACTAGAGACGATTTAGGATTTAGGATTTCAATGGAAAATGCCAATCGCTGCTAGAAGTAAAACTCCAAATAAGTTCATGACTTTAACTACCACGCCACGTGGCGAGCTCCAAAGTCCAGAAATGACTTTAGTACTTCACCTGGTCTTGATCATACCTCCGCGTTGACACCAAAATGGTGTATCAGGAAAGCTGGTAGGATATTTAAGTGAGTTATTCACTCGTCCACTAGACCAGGGCAAGCTTCTTAATGCCTGGAAGGCTCAGACCATATCCTCAATTTTCAAGGGGGTGATTGCAACGGTTCTGTCAGCTACTGGCCAACTGCCTTATAATCTGTTGTATGGAAGATTTTGGAAAGCATGATCGGGTTATACACTGTACGTTGTTTTTTGATCGGGTTATACACTGTACGTTGTTTTTTTGATATTCAGCATGTATTACAAAGGGCTCTTCATATCTAACCGGCCTTCTGAAAATTAGATAGTGATAGTGTAGTGAGGATAGACGGTCGCACCATACTACTCACACCACTATTCAGTAGCAGCATGGATCGAGATGATCGCGGATCGAGATAATCGCGTGATAAATACGGCAGAGATACGGGATGGATCGTTGGAGAGCAGAATGACATATAATGGCTTTCGCTACACGACGGAACTGACACATGGTGTCTAGATCGACTGGAGTATCCTCAGAAGAGTATGGTGTGCAAATGAGTGTTTCCGTTTCTAGTCGTGCTCAGACGCTTAAGTAGTGTGTTGGTCTCCCTAATAAAGTAACCTTTGTGTCATCCGCCTTCTGCGTTCACAACAATAGTTCAAGGTCGCTGATGGAGGTAGTCCAGCAAGTGTTATTTGTCTGTCTCATCGGAAGTCTTCCCTGCAGCCGGTCGCACAATTTTGTGTATGAATTTTCACCAATGTGATACCTTACTTCTGTGGCTTACATATTATGTGATAGACGGATATTTTTCTATAAGAGTCAATGACGGACTTGCTGACTGGCACCCTGTGGCTAACGGTGTACCTCAGGCTTCCACTCTGGACCTGTTGCTGTGCTGTTTCTAAATGTTTGAACCACCGCGGCTGTTAAACCCGCTAGTGCTGCTATGAGCTAACCATTCGAAAATGCGGCAAATGTTGGATAGTTTCATCGGAAGAAAAAAATTCACACGCTTTGTCCACGAGGTAAAACTCAACGGGGCCCAGTTAACTCCCATAAATATAAAAGGAAGTATGGCGGCCACTCCTTGTCGGTCGATTACCTTCGTGGGAGACGAAAGTCTATCGACCGATGTTTGACAGTTAAACCTTAGGACGATTATTTCACAGTCTTTGAGTTTATCTACTTCGTATGCCCTGGTGATGAAGGCAGCTAACACCCATCGGCATATTAATGCGGTGAATGTTCATTTCGTTGGTACACACTCAACTGGTGGCACCCACTCAAGCTGGTCGGCCACTCATCATGAAAGACATTCATTTGATGCAGAGAGCGCAGATTAGGACAACAAAGTTTGCCTTATCACTTGGTTCTGTCTCTTTCTCAGAAGCGTTTGAATTGAGTCGGTTCTCCACATACTAGGGACATGCTAGTAGCGGTCTCACTTTGATTAATTGAATGTTACATCGGCTGCCACATTCACTGAAGCACAGTTGTACAAGGGTACAAAACTCTGTCCACAAAGTCAGAGGCCGACGAGTCACTTGAAGTGCAAGCGACATTTTACAGATGTGAGGGCATATGCAACATGGAACACCTTGCTTGAATCTGTCGTGGCATCGATATCAACAGTAGTTTTTGAACGAATATTTGGTGCATACATTCGTGATGCCAATACAAATCTTCAATCATTTTAGTTATCAGCACAATTTTGAATAGATTTAGCTGTTTGAATGCGTGTGTTTCATGCCTGACTGTCCCGACTGAGCCACAGATTTCCCTTCATTCTCTTAGTTCATCAAATTTATTTTGCTAATTTTGTTTTCCAGTGTTCTTCACCACGCGTGAATCAAGGCATTTTCGCTCGTTTCTTTCTTTCTTGTTTCCTTTTCTTTATTGTGCACCGTTTTTCAGCTGTCCAGCACTGAGTCAGTTGTACAACATGAATTATTAATTTTCTGTGGTTTGTAGATTTTCGAAGATTCCAGTGGCCGCCCAGCCCTGTCACTGGAGGCTGTACATCGTATATAATTATCGCCCTGAGTTTCCAAACATTATAATGAATTCGTGACTCTAGCCTTTGCTTAAGGTCACTTACTGATGACTCAATCACGGCAAACACAACCAGAACGTACCAGTTATGACAAATCTTAACATTGGTGGAATGTCGCTTATAATCCAAGTGACAAGCTAAGTGTTTTTGCTTAATGGTACTATCATTCCTAAGGAAACTGCACAATCGTTTTTGCTCTGCCGTGTGGTCTGTTTAGAATCAGGTGGCCAGTGGAAGAAATGATCAGTACAAATGTGAAAATTGCTGAGTCGAATAACCACAAATATTCAACAAAGTTTCCCAATCCATGAGTACCGAGAAACGAATGGACGTACACAAGCGTCCAGTGAGACCTTTGTCCAGTTATTGTCAGATACTGTGTGCATCCCATTTATTTTGACTGTACAGCATAGGAAAAGAGACCAGGGCGGTGTCGTTCGGAACTTGCAGAGGGTTTTTTAATCTCCAACAAAACTACTGGTAATTGGTCACGCCCAAACAACCAACCACAGCCTCCGGTACACTTAGATCGTCCCTACCACACACAGGGCCACCACCTTCTTTAGCGTGACAGTCAACAAGTTGTAGATATAGCTCTCCGAGTTTTACGAAATCCAACATTCGTCCAATTAGCTTGTTTGGCCACCTTATGCGTTGTTTACCTCGCAAATCCTTTACTATGTGTGTTAACTTACTGTATCGATGGTAGTAGTAATCAACGAGCTAAATTACCTCCTTGTGGTGCCGAATGGGTTATCTCGGTGCAAACTTTGATTCACTAAGCGTACAGCAACTCCAGATACGGCCAACCACTCTACCTGGTTTCAATGTACTGGTTATTTCCGATCACGGAGATGAAAATACCGCCAGCGTCTCCACATCAGCATTTACCAGCACACCGAATAGGCGAGCGGAGTACACCTTTCAGAATGTGGTCAGATATGAAAATCGAATGCTGGTTTGTCGATGCTTGCTCATGTGCTTTGACGCAGAGATGGTGCAGAATAGGAATTAGATGCTCACCATCCTCCAGTCTTTGACCAGGTCGACTGTGGCCATAGCTTTCCATGAAAAATTGGTCTAAGTTAACACAGGAAGCATGCGCATCCTGTCAAACGCAACTGTGAAAACTCAGGTGCATGAAGGCTGCCGGATCAAACTGGTCTCAGTAAGATTTGGCTTCTCCTGTCATACTTGCCGATGAGCCCGCCCCGTCGTACTTCACTCGACGCAAACTTCATTATCGACTCCTGTCACACTTCCTTCGCCGTACTCTGATGACCATCAGGACGCGTCTGTATGTTGTGAATTACTTGAAACACACTGTCTTCACTACCAATCCAACCTTCGCCCCACGGACAAACGACGTCGTACAGTGAGTCCCAAGCTGCTGAACGCTCCGAGTGGTTTTCCTGTTTGGTCCAAACACCAACAACCTAATTGGAGTTCAGCAGCGAGGCTTTCTCACATTGCGCTGGTTTGTTAGCAATTGTCTGCGGCCTTCATACAGATATTTTCACAATAATACAGGCAAAGTCTCTGTCTAACCTGGACGCCTCACAGGATTTTGTGTACAACTGGCCACTGGTCACTGAACGACGTGTCCGTGTGGCTGCGGAAGCTAAGTACGTTGCGACTCAAACAATGTACCACCAGCGTAAAAAAGATGTCGCTTTTGCAGTCTTTTATGAGCATTGCAGAACCGCCTACAAGACGAATCACGGCCTCGCGGATAGTTCGAATGAGTACTTGTCCGAGGTATTAACGGCTCATCCGTACGTTGATGCGCCACCATCAAATACGGTTCTGTCTCCAAACTGTTGCTTTAATAGACCCGATCACTGAAGAGAAAGTTTTCCGCACTCTGAAGAACATGGAAAATACCGACCCTGGTTTGATGCGTATGAAAGCCGACACCTTGGCCGGATATTTTAACCGCTTTCTGCTAACTGAAAGTTGCTTAATTCATCTGTGTCGATCCTGCCTCATGCTTGTTCCCAAAATAAGTAACCTTTTTTTCTCCCGACGAATTGAAACCCATCACCGTGTCTTTAATGTTGGTGTTCTGACTTCACAAGACACTGGCTGATCTTTGGAATACGCGTTTGCAACTGTCCATTCTTCAGTGATGGTCGCCTCGAGGCAACCTCACTATTTCATGCACCGCTGCAGAACCCATACACGCCGTCTCCCAGCCTGTGTGCAGCTCTGATTGACATGTCCAAGGCGGTAGATTCCATCTCGCAGGCTTCGACCATCAGATCGGCCCAGGCTTTTGATGTTCCTCCACTTCTAATGCACTATACTGCCGACTTTTATCGAAGCGCATCCGCCACGCTTGAAAGCTCCGTCCTTCGATACCAGCGTGGTGTTCGCCGGGGCGACGCACAGTTGCTGCTGTTATTCATCATGACAATGGATGTGTTGTTGGCTCTATCCCGACCGTAGCTTGGCTACCACTTCCACGATACACTGGTCAGCGGTTTCGCCTATGGCCTTTGGCCCAATAATTGGCGATGGTCAAGCGGTCTAACTGTGCCAACATAGCAAACTTCAGGAAAACAGAATTTTAGAAACGACTATCATGAGCAAGAAGCATTACTTTAAAGTAATATGTACATATTACTGGCTTGATGTTCCCATCACAGTTACCATTTCGGGCGATTTTAAAATAGGTGGTCATGTGGTAAGCCCATTCCTCGTTAATCACAGTCTAAAGAAGTTTGGCCGCTACATTAATTGTACGCAGATTGTGTTCTGACTTCTTGTCCATAAATCCATGTCACGGACTATCAGGAATCCCCTTGAACATTCCGGATCCCAGCTGTCTCGAAGGGACTCGGAGATATTTACTGACTTACACATTGCTCGTGTATCATATAGAAGAGGCTAGTCTGCGGTGCTCCGTTTGAGATCTTTGGCGTTCAGAAACTCCCCCCAAAAGTACCTAAAAACCGATTTTGTGAGAACAGGAGACACTTTAACTCGGAAGATGAGGACGTTGGCAACCGACGAATGCAGCCCAGTTCGGACAAATCGAAGTGAACGTACCCAGAGCAATGCCAACTTGTGACAATCAGTTGCTGAACAAAGTGATACGCAAGTTTCAGGGATTGTTCACTACGGATCAGGACCCGTATGGCTATTGTGACTGGGTTGAACATGAAATCCCCATCGAATCAAAGCGATTTCGGCCATTCGGACCCCGAAGAATTCCAGTGCATTTGCAGCCGGAAGTTGAACGACAAGTGAAGGACATGCTGAAGGAAGAAATCATCGAGGAGGCCGATAGCCCGTTCAACTCTCCTGTCTTGTTGGTAAAGAAGCCTAACGGTAAATTTCGATTCTGTGTCGATTTCAGGCGGCTGAACGAGATAACGATCAATAAAGTGGTAGCAGTCCCGTCGGTGGCGGAGATTTTTGACAAGCTGCAGAACGCCCGGGTGTTTACAGTGTTCGACTTACGGTCCGGATATTGGCAGGTCCCAATCAAACAATCGGACCGAGATAAGACAGCATTCACAGTGGGTGAAAAGCAATACCGCTTCAAGCGGATGCCGTTCGGACTCTCAGGCGCTCCGTTCACGTTCAGACGACTGATGCTGAAGGTGTTGGACGGAGTGAGCAACACTGTTGTCTATGGAGACGATATCGTCATTTACAGCACAAATGAGACAGAACATGCAGTACACGTTTCAGCAGTGCTACAGAAGATTGAGACAGCCGGCCTCCGGATCAATAGTTCAAAGTCTCAACTGGCGAAGCAAACGGTAACACTGCTCGGTCACAAGGTCGGTCAGGGGGAGGTCCAGCCACTGCCCGAGAAACTGCTGACAATCGAGGCTATTCCGGTGCCAACATCGAAGAGGACGCTGAGACAGTTTCTCGGTCGCGTCGGGTTCTACAGCCGCTTCATCAAAAACTTCCATGACCTCGCGAGTCCGTTATACGAAATTCTGAGGAAGGATTGCCAATTTCATTGGTCACAGAAAGCCAACCAAGCGTTCGTCGAGATCCAACGCTTGATGAAAGAAGGACAGCTGACTCTGAAATTGCCAGTGACTGGACAGAGCTTCATTGTCTCAACGGATGCGAGTGATGTAGGAATTGGAGCGGTACTGAAGCAGGAGGACGGTGTGGTGGAATACGCCAGTCGGGTACTGAGTCCTGCTGAACGAAACTATTCAACGACAGAGAAAGAATGTTTGGCAATCGTATGGGCCTTGGAAAAATGGAGGCCGTACTTGCTCGGCCGACAGTTCCATGTGGAGACTGACCACAAACCGCTGGAGTGGATTAAATCGGCGAAGGACCCTCGAGGAAGGCTGGCTCGTTGGGCATTACGACTACAGGAGTACGACTTCACAATTCGCCACTTGTCCGGGAAAGAGAACTGTGTACCTGATTTGCTTTCCCGAACGCAACACTTCGATGAGGTCCACAAGGACGTGGTCGGAGTTAACAGTATTGAACTGGAGAGTGACCCCGGGAAGTTACAAGCAGTACAGAGAATGGATACGACGATCCGGACGGTGATTGACCGACTCTTGTCGGGAGGACAACCGCCAGAGGACGAGCTGAATCCGGAATTGAAAGCTTTCAGAACGCACTGGTCCGATTTGCGGCTGAATAGTGCCGGAATTTTGATGCGCCAGTTGCGAGAGGGAATAAACGTCCCGGTCATACCGGCGGAATTGAGGGCGACAATTGTGAAAGAATGTCATCAGCTGGCTCATACGGGTTGTCATCGAACTTATGAAATGCTGAAACAAAGAGCATACTGGCCGGGAATGAAGAATGACGTTAACAATTATGTGCGTGCGTGCCAGCAATGTCAGTTAGTGAAGAGCACTAACCACCCCAGTCAGTATCCCACACAACCGATTCCGGTCAGTAAAATTGGGGAACTGTGGTCGGTGGATGTGATGGGCCCCTTTCCAGCAACGACCTCCGGAAATCAATACATCATAATCATGACCGAACACTTCACAAGGTGGATCGAAGCAGCCGCCATACCCGATCAGCGCGCAAGCACGGTGTGCAGGGCTGTGATGGAGCACATCATAGCGGATCACGGAATACCGCGAAGCATATTGACTGATCAAGGCCCCTGCTTCGAAAGTGAGGAGTTTCGGAACTGTTTGGAGCGTTTGGGAATCAAGAAAATACGCACAACTCCATACCATCCTCAATCGAACGGATTGACGGAGAGGAACAATCGCACAATCGAAGAATGGTTGGCTGCGAAAGGAGGAAGCTCGGAGGAAACGTTACCGCTGATTCTGTTGGCCCACCGCTGTTCGCCGCAAGGGACAACGAAAAAGTCGCCATTCGAGCTAATGTATGGGCGCGTGCCACGCTTGCCAGTCGATCAGGAGATTGGTTGATGGGGAGACCGACGGATGGGCACGCGTGAAATAGCGGAAGCTCGGAGATCGGCCAACCGAAACTTGAAAAACACACAAGAAGCTTCTAAGGAGCAATCAACTGCGAGGCTATCGGGTCGGAGGACTGCGTTTGAACCTGGATCTAAGGTGAAACACCGAGACCGGCGGAGCGCGGGAGCAACAGGACCCGGATCTGGGAAGTTCCTGGCAAAGTGGAGGGGACGGTGTGTGGCCCAGTATATCTGATAAAGAATGAGAAAAATCAACATCGAGTGCACGGAAGCCAGCTGTGTAAATGGTACGACACTCCGATCAAAAGAGAATGCACACCATGTGTGTCAACAACACCGAGGCCGGCACGCAGATCGTCGAGAGAACGAAGAGAACCTGAACGCCTTTTGTTACGACTGGAACAACCTTTGCGGTGGGAGGAGTGTAGTGAGGATAGACGGTCGCACCATTCTACTCAGATCACTATTCAGTAGCCGCTTGGATCGAAGTGATCGCGGGACAAATACGGGAGAGATATGGGAAGGATCATTGGAAGGCAGAATGATATTTAACGACTTTCGCCACATGACGGAACTGAGCCATGGTGTCTAAAGCGACTGGAGCATCCTCAGACGAGTGTGGCGAGCAAATGAGTGTTTTTGTTTGCAGTCCCGTTGAGACGCTTAAGTCGTGTATTGGTTTCCCAAATAAACGACTTGTGTGCCATCCGCCTTCTGGGTTCACAACACTAGTGTTTAATACAAGTTGTCGAGTGTTACAAGAACCTTCTTGCTATACCTTAAACTGTTTAGCGAACTGCGCGAACTCAGTCATCTTGAAAATCAATGCTTAGTGATGTTATTTCACAATGGAAAAATTGTAGGTTCCACATCACTACTACCGTGTTGTGAATGTACAGCACCCAATGCATCTATAACCGTGGCTGTTTCCAAAGTTTGTGCTTTATATAAAAAACGAAGTGCACGCTAGTGAAAGCTGATAGGTTTTTTAATCTACCTGATGGTAGGAAGATTGAAGAATAGGTAGTTTACCGTAGTCTCGGGCTTTAGAATATCTAACTGCCGTTAATCAAAAATTTGAATCACTCAACATCTGGGTGTAAAACCGACGTTACTTGCATCTCAATTACAGCCAAACTGGTGACCAACAAGAAAACTAAACGCTTCATAGTGTGAGTGATGTGACAGTTTATGCGACGTAATTGTCTTGAGTAAAGCTCGCTCTGGCGTACTTTGTGATTACCTCAGAGTTACTGATATAGATTGGTCACGTTTGGATCAGGTCCCTGTACATTATGGCTTAGATAGAGGATGCAACTCATGTCTTTTTACTGCTGTTAATAAATAAAACATACATAGCTGCAAATGCACTTGACGGATAGTTTTGGGACAAAACGGAAAACGTCCGAAAATCTACTACAGGGTTCTTCGTGACACACAGAAACGATAGATTTACTAACCAGATCTGTGGTTTATTCATTCTAGGATGCATTCGTTTGTGTCCAGGTTTCAAACGACTCTTTTCCAGTGGCTTAACACTAGCATATCACAGTTGTACAGAGACCCTCACTTGTAAAAACATTTGACCTTGCTTCACCAATGAACTAATCGTCCTTTAGCAAAAGGAGACTACGTGATGCTCCTGTCGATTACAAGCATGGGCGTTTCTTGCCATGTTTTTTTGTTTTAAAAAATGTGTCGTAGGCAGTTATTTCGAAGGCGATACGTGATTACAGTTCTCCGCTACTTGTGTACGCCATTCATCCGCGACTACCTCACCTTGCCTGTATACTTGTGAGTTCCACCTCAGTAAGAACCCTTCCTAGACGATCAACTGAACATTTAAGATCGTTGAGTGAGAGTGAGTGTTGAGATTCAGCGTTTTTATCAGTCACTTCACTGTAATCCTTGATAGCTTGAGGGGTGCAGTCATCTCGTGTTTTGAATTGTCCGTTTGTAGCAAAATGGCGGCCTGCCGCCTCCACCGACCATCCGACGTATTATGTACCCATAACCGCCCATTATGCCGACGATGCTCGTCGTGGTCCTGGATGCGTATACGTGATCTTGGGGCTCCGAGCGTCTCACGTGATGGAATGTTGTTCGATTAAACACAGAACTGTTGTGCTGAGGGTTGTATGGGTGTTACTTTCCGATATGCTGCAGACAGAAAATTACTCCTTCAATGTCTTGTCGCCAAAATGCAAATGGCCATCTCCAACGAAAGACGTAGGTCTAGCCAGTTGCGATTTTCTGCTTTGTTTCCATGAGGAAAGAAAGGACGTTTTAGAAGACAGTATTTCATACGGTCCGACAATAGGCCGGACTTCGTTGCAATCGATTAGTCACGGACATCAAATGAAATGGACTCCTAACACTATCAGTCTTGGTTCTGTTGTGCGTAGCATCTGATCGTTGTCAGGAGTACCAGTCGACTGACATCCTTTTTGGCATGCTACGCTTTTGATTACGAAGCAAGTTTTCAAAGTTTACTTAACATTTTAAGACCCTAATTCACATCAGATGTACCAGAGAACATAATAGCTAAAATGTCATGGGCTGCAGTGTATGGAAATCATCTGCTTCTTAACCTGCAAACCAGTAGCAGTGTTTGTGACTCAGACTCAGACTTCCACCTTGCGCTACAGGATAAATAGTACTCAATCTCGAAAGTACAACTCGTCTCTGTTCACAGTTGATTGTTACAGCTGATTGTAATGATATCACCATGGGAGGTGTAGCAAAAACCCAAATCCATACTCACCCCTTGCTCTCCGTCACCGAACTGAATACCAAGCGTGTTCATTGCTCGTAAAATTGCAACCATCGATTGAATTGTGTTACTGTAAACGACCGGTTTGAATTGTTTGTTGTCTTCTTGGGTGAATCCACCTTCATGAATGATTCTGAATAAGTAAGTTGGAAATAAGAAGCAGTGTGATCCTCTTATTTGGAAGCGATGATTCAGTTCAGTTTTACACCCAAAGAACCAGGTTCTTGCATGATTACTTAAATCTTCAGTCTACAATTCTAAGAGTTCAAATCTGCATTGTTAAAATACGGGGTGTAAAGGACTCTTTATTTAAATGAATTAAGTCTAATGTCTGAACAACAATGCCAAGATCGACTTTTGTAACGTTGCGCCGTCTGGAAAACAGAAATAGCTTTCACCACTCAGCAGACGAAGCGCTTTTTAGCTAGGTTTAACTTCGGAACTTGACTTCATGACCCAGTGTGTGTTGGACTGGGGTATATCATTAACCTTACCGAAATCAAGTACCTGGTGAGGTACAAATCCTTCTGTATTCAGACTTGGATTTTACGGAAGAAATTTGGAACAATTCTTATGGAATTAGCGGAGGTTGTTATTCGGCCCGAAAATAGTGCATTTTATAAGGATACGTCTCGCAAAGCCTAACGCCACATAAGTACGTAGGGTAACTAGCCCAATAAAAACAATATACGGCCTCAAAAAAACCTTCAATCACACATCTAGCTTCCAGACGCCTAGTAATGGAGAGAATAAAACTCTCCTATCATCTGGAGTGTAAGTTTGCCTGATACTCCCTCAATTATGTTTGCTAATTACATCTGACTGGTTTTATCATCATATCTATTCTTAGAACTAACAGATGACCACTTGTGCAGAGGTCGAATTTGTCTCTACTTATTGTTTCTGATGTAAACGCTGGATCAGACAGGGGACAAGCAATCAAAATGATGTTGACCAGCTGATTAAACTTGTGTTGTCAATTGGAATCTGCCTCTTAATAGTTTTGTAATAAGGGTGAACTAAATTCAACAGGTTTTAAGCCTGCTATGCTTTTGATAGATTATGATATTGAACTACTATATCATAACACAACATTCTAGATGTCAACCAGAGACGTTAATCAACTTCAGTAGCCTAACCAACGAGTTTTCACTGACCACACCTTTCGGTTCTCTTGACTCCCAGGAGTAGGGCAGAAAGAAATTCCCAGCTATTGACTAGCTACATCAGAGGTTATGTTAAGGCACTACTCTAACATGCTTAAGACATTTTTTAGTTATGTGGCTCGATTGAGTATTTAGTTTTTATTCAATTGTATCCCGGCACATTTTATTGGTTCGTTCAAGATTGCTGTTGTTCACAGTCAGTAACCACTTGGGCAGTAACTGGTTGGGCCGCCACCTTTATTCCAGACACCCGTCCGTGGACTTCATCTTCAAAGACGAAATACGAGTTGGTCATTATCTTGCACAAGTCAACGAGCACCGCTAACATCAAAACTACTGTATACTTTTCGCTGATGTTATGAATAGTTTTGTGTCTTGGATTTCCAGAGGCTTCCAGTGAGTTTGACGTACAATGTTCTTACTGAACAGTAACAGACGTCGACAGCAATATTGAGCCAAGAGTAAAGCAATATAAGGTCACTCAACTAGATACCCCCACTGACTAGAATAATGATATATTGACTCAAGGAATTGTTATGAACGGTGTACCCTTAAACCAAGTAGACCAACGAAAATACCACTTTGAAGCGGGGAAAATGTAGCAGCTTAGTTTTAATATTCAAGGTGTAAAGGATATAGAAAATAAATGAAAACATGAATATGGTTTCAATGGGCAGTAAACGAATGCAGAGAACAAACACTCACTTCATCTGTTTCACTATTGTACTCTTGCCAGACTCACCAGCACCTGTCCAAACGCAAGAAATAATCAAATTATTAGTTCGCACGATAAATCCTTAGCGACTGAGCGGATTAATACATGTTTCTAAACTATTCACCAATAGTTCGGCATTTTTTTCAAACGTTGGTAAATACGTGGTGCGCTTGAGGTAAGTATTCAGACAACGCGTCTGAACACCGTGTGCCATGCTGATTTACACTCAGTCAATTTGTAATGAACCGAATCGGAAAACCTATCACGGCTTTGGATGGTGGTATCCGGTTTCATTTGACTGATGCATACTGATGCGTTAATCATGTCAACTGCTGGTCCTATTAGAATTTCGCACATAAATCATAAAAAACCTTTGTATCATACCTACATAGCTCAATGTTCAGAGGTTTGAACTTCAAATTCTTCTGTGGAAACCTCACATAGTCATGGGCCGATGTATGGTCAAGTTGGAGATCCGTGGTCAGCAGAGGTAGGAATCAATAGATGAAATGGTTAAGGCTGTTAGAAACGTGGCAATCTGTCTTGGTTCGTTTCATTTATCATAAGCTATTTATGGAATAGAATGTATCCGTGGATCAAGTCGTTAAGGTTTCTCTTCATTGTACTTAAAATACACTGCAACACAGAACTAACGCTAGCATGAAAACAACAACCACCGGTACTATTAACAATACTGATGGTAGTAAGCCTCCACATGTCCGTGTTTCGTTATGAATTCCACAATCACCGCAACAGCTCTGAGCTATTGTAACCTGCTTATATCACTTTGTTACGACACTTAGCTATAATTAGTGGTTTATCTCCGCTTTTCACTATTCCGTAGCAGTTTTTCGTCCTACTTTCTCGTTAGCTTCAAGGGGTAAATATATTAAGCGTGAAAAAAGAATGGTTCCTAGCCAGACGTAAATATTGAGTGCTTGTGTACAATCCATTCCCGGGGGCCGAAACATGTGACTGAGTTCCAATCCGCGTGACGATAGTCCTCATGAATTGGTAGTAGGGTGCACAGTGTTGGCCTAACCAAAGTGGTGTGAACGGGCCTGTCAGTACACGGAATATTCTATCGGGTTCATGGACGGTCAAGTGCAAACTGTCAACGTTAATCTGTCCCTTTTTGAATCCATTTTGTGCCCATGACGCAACAACTAAGTGGTCGAACGACTAGAACTCAATTTGATGGCATTCTTCCCTCCCCATTCCAAACGTATTTGCTAAAGTTTGTATATATCAAGTTTGTTGAAGTCCCCGATCAGTGATGCTTGTATTGAATGATATAGTTCAGGTAACCTCAACGGGTAATCAGCAAGGTAGCGGTGACGGGGACCGAATGGATTATCTCATTCAAACCCTTAGCAGTCATAGCATTAGATAGTAATGAAACGTGATAAGAATGACGATGATCGTCTTCGAAGTAATGATAGTTAACGCGGAAAAGTAACGCAGGCTGCAAAATACAGGCGCAGTCTTAATTTCATTTAGAACTCGGCTGTTTATTCGAAAGGTGTAGGCAGGTACTTTGACAATAACCGTTTCGGTCGAAGCATAGGAGTCTCAGGAATAAAGCTCGATTTTCCCGTTTTTTTATCTCAGATGTAAAATAGTTCCTGTAGATGTCTGACATTCAGAGATGATGATAAGGATGATGATAAGATTAAGATTATTTTCCATGTAGAGTAATTGGTCATACTGTTTTATTGCTGTGTTAAAATTTTACCTCATCATTTCTGATATCAGTTGCACCGAAGGAACATTTTCACCACAGTTTATCTTTGATACATTCTTGTTCAGTGGAATTTGAGGTGTATCGAGACACTTATTTACGATAATCTTTTTAAATATGCCGAACATTTCGACAACAGCAGACAAAGAACAGCTTCCCCTGTCTATCCCCTGTCTCATTGGTACACCAACCTTCCTGAAAGCCAAATACATCGTTTGTTTTTCCAAATCTTGTTTTCTGTGAACTTAGATCCAGAGCAAGTTGATCGCTCAAATGAAACTGATAGTTCGTCCATTACAATACGATGAGGCAATATCAGACATGATTTAACTTCACGCAATAGGTAGGGTATATATCGTCGACCTGTGACCTACTGATCAACTAACCCCTGCTGGTTTTACAGATACAATTCTGCCGATAGTTTTTATCAAACCTATCTGACTAACCGTCACTTAAGTTCTCAACCGTGTAAATCGATGCTGTTCGATTAGCAAACTTGACTAATCATGCAATCTGCTGACCCGTCATCCACGTTCATACTACACAAACCTGCCGGGTTCATGTAGTTTGTAATCCTACTTGACTTCGAAACGGACACTGATTTATATTCAGCCGGAACTTACTGAAGTCGTAATTTCGCGTGGATAGTCTGGTATTAGTGAAATTCAACAGAAAATCTCTCCAGATTGTAAGAATTGTACAAAGTTAGTAGTGCATGAGAACAATTGAACATATGTGGCAGTTCTGATAAGAGTTGCTCGGATCTATAAGTATTACATCAACTTGGGAACCTAGTCGACTTATGACCAGTTGGACAAATTTCTGCACCTGATTTCATCCAGCTCGTTGCCTAACACAACGATACTAATGTGACAAAGAGCACTGTGTTACATTATTACATTTTATTCACTACTTCATAAGTGGGATGTCATTTTATTGATGAAACACCGTAATTCACTCATTGCGTTTTGTATTTACTAAGTTAGTTCATTAGCTGTAGACTTATGTCGCCTGCCGTCCACATACTGATTTGTATCTGACCTTTGTTCATAAGAAAGTTGTCGACTCTGTGTACATTATAATGAGCCAACCTCGCTCACCAGTACACTCTTATTCTCCGGATGACAGTAAACCAGTTACTCACTTTTACTTTCAGTACTCAATCACCGTTGTAACATCCACAATTATCTCGCCTGTGTTACTTTCTGTGCTGTTAGGAGGAGGCTGTACGTATGACGATTTTCCGTCCTCCAGTGACTCAAGGACCTGGCGTGCCCCCAAGAAAACAAAAATATGGAAACCATATGGTGAGCCTAAATGGCCCGGTTACTACTATATTCTTTCCCGTTTCACTGTCCTGTTATTAAATACTACCCGTAGGTGCTATTAACAGGATGTCAAAATCGGTAGAGGTCCTGCAGCGAATTTAAGATAGATTTGATTCCTGTTTTGCTACCAGTTTCACATGATATCAGTCCAGTCACCAGTGGCCAAATCACGTTTCTCAGATGTTTAGCCTACCCATTGTTATGTAGCCCCAAACCGATCCAGCAAGTCCAGTACCAATCGTCTCTATTAGAACCACCCCTTGTTCATCATGACATCAATATCTCCATTAACTACGAATTTGTGGGGAACGGCTCAGCTTACGTAAAAATCGGGACATTTGCAAGCTACCGTTATTTTCCCACTCGATCCTCCGTGCGATAACCGTTGATTCCGTACTTTCCATCAGCTCCCGTTTGTTTACGTCGAGGTCACACTTCTGAAACCAGAAGGTCGCATATCGAACGGAAGTTCGAGTTCCGATCAGTAGGATAGACACGTACTGAACCAGCCGACGTAGTGCGCACAATAGTGGTTAGGACAGCCTATCGGGTTGCCTTGATCTTGTGTTAGTGGGCATTTCCAGCCCTTGTTTGTCCTCATCTGTATGATGTATAGAACTGGCATGATTTTCGTTCGCGAGTTTTGAAAGTAAACGAAATGTTACCATGTCTTTTTCTGCTCCAATGAAGGACATACTGGCAATCCATATTTACTTAACATTGTAACGGAGCTATTTCTAACCTGTGTTCACTCACTTTTAGAGCCTTGGCTTCGTCATAGTTTGAACAGTGAGAAAAAGGGTACATTACGCCCTGTTTTTCGGATCTTGGGAAGAAGGCGAAGTACACGATAACATACGCAACAGACTGCCTTTGAGTTGTTTCACCCATTCTTGCTAAACTAAAGAGCCGACTACGGTTGGTGATTGGATTGCTCCATTAGTTACTTCACCGTCACGAGTCGCCGACAGGTTTGTCACGCTGCATTCCTGCGAAATACTTTCTCAAGTTAGAGCACGGTTAAGCATCAGACATTTTATAGTTGTGATGGGGCAAAGCAAAAATACGATAAGGTATTCCGTGATAGAAACTGTTTTTTATTTCAATAGGAGTACTGCTGCAAAAATAATACGGATAGGAATAACGGTGCTCCGTCGCATGAGCCATTTTCTTCAGAACGTCACATTCTTGTGTTCCCTCAGGTGGTTGTTGTGGGCGGGACAACTGTGAAGAAACCTTTTGCTTTCAAAACGACTAAGAGATATGAATGTTCTCTGTTTCAATCCTTTATATAATTATGACATCTGACGGTATTTCACCTAGATTGCTATAATTTCCGTAAGTATGTTCAGAAAGAGAGCAAGGGGAATGTTGCTGTAGCCGACAGTAATACTATTGTGTTTCTATCCACGAGGAGTCAAAACAATCATTAATGACCCTGGATCGGTCATTGTTCTTTCTGAAATTAAGCGTATACTTATAATGGACATTGGAACATATTGATCGCCATGAATAATCAATTTCCTTGGCAGATCAGCTGTTTACCGTCATTGGAACAACACAATTTTTCCCCCATCTGGACTGTGACAGTTTGGATCGATGATACAGTCCAGTTGTTGTGGCATTTCGCGTACCCCCGTTGACTGTGCCTTCGTTTAGTCCGATTTTTAACTCCCGTCACTAGTTCAACATAAAATGCTGGTGCGTTTGTAGGTAGCTGTGGGCCTGGTGCGCCATCTGAGCTTGCACCCGATTGGATGAAATATTATCCAGTCACTACCAGAGTAAAGTAAGGCTTTTCTATTGGGACCCTTCCCTTGAAAGTTTGTTTTCTAAGAGTGACCACTTTAACCCGGTCTCGCTGAGTGTTTACTATGTTATCTCAGTCTCCTGTGACCACAACCCAAACCTCTAAAAAAACCATTCGACTGCTTCCATAACTATATCCTAACGACCACCAGTTACTGACATACATGACCACAATTCCGGCTACCAAATAAAAACTAGTTATGTTACAATCGACTCACATGAGCGAAACGATTCTAACTGCAACGTTCAGTGTTAAATCAGTGGTCCAGTTCTAAAATCGATATGAGTCGTCATTACATCAAATCGGAACAGTGTGTCTGGGGCGCTGCAAACCGGCTGCACTGCGAATCTACGATCCACTAAACCGAAGAGTCCTGCATATTGGGATAGCGTTGAAGGTAATATATTCAAGTGATGAACTGATTTGATTTGTGACATTATGTAGGTTCAGTGATAAAATGGTGTTCTGCTGAAATCATAACGCTGTACTAAGTAGCCTAGTTGCAAAAGTTCCATCCTTTTCTATGTTCAGTTCCTTGACGCAGGGTGCTGGTGAATCCGATCGGGTCAACGTAATGATTCAGATCAGCGAAACCGGTGGCGACTGAGTTGCATGTCGACGTTGTAGATCCACTTCATAGTCACACAGAGTTTCTTCATTCACTTAACTAATAGTCTTGTCATACTTCCACTATAATCCGTTGTGCAGTTGCATGAGAGCTGGTAAGCAGACGTGTTGTGGAGATGGACAGAGACTTGGCTTTTGAGATGGAGAAATGTTTTGGATTGACGTAAAGCTAAGGTTGACAACTGTAGTGGAAGCGTTCAGTTGATTGAGCACTTGTAATGCTTGATCCATCTCAATGGAACGATTTTAAAAGCGTACTTTTACCTACTGCTGGTATAACACTGTGCTTAGCTCCGGATGTTAAGTTTTTCCGATTAATCGTACGGGATGGCCACTTTTCTGGAATGTCCCTTCAGATACCTCAAACTAAGTTCAGAAAAATTTTCCTAGCTCTACCAGCAAGCTCTCACGTTAATTTTCATTCCTCTGTGGGTGATACAAGCATGACAAGGTTTATATACTCTCCTGTCTCAGTGAATTAGTAATATTTCTCTCTTAGTGGAAGCCTTTCTGATCAGGTCAGCAATTCAAAATTTATAAATTGAAACGCTTTGTTTAATTCTAATTCCGATTTATGACTACACTTGAAACCGTAGTAGCTGAGTGTTTAAATGTAACAATTCTGACTTGCTTAACATGAAGTCAGTGGCGCTATGATCAAGAAGATCGTGGGTTGGAGTCCATATCCTGGTCCTGATAAGGGTATTGACTGCTGATGAGATCTAACTGAATGTAAATCACAACCAGTTGAAGCTTATCGGAAAACAGATACGGCGATCAAAGGTGAGTAGAGTTCTTTAAATGGTTTCTTTTCTAGCCTCGTACATTTTTGATTCCGACAGCCAGATGAATTGGGTGTGATGGCACACTGTGCAATCCATCGAGGGATCTGCACTACCAAAAGCACCATGAATACTTCAGTTGGATTACTTGCTGTTCAAATATCGGCAAGCCCTTCTGGCACCATGTAGCAATCCGTGAGGTCAACATGCTCGGGTTGACAACAACTCACATTTAGTACACACACACGCACACCACACCACGTTAATTTGGTAGGGAACATAAGTGAGGTTAAGACCAGATACTCTATGAGGCAAAGTAAAGCCAGCACGATAGATGACAAATTCGAGATTGAGCATCGGATTGGAAGTAAATGGTGGTGTGAGCGCATCCACCATTCACTCATAAAGTTTGCAAACACACTGATCACAGCACCAGTTAAAACAATCCTTGTTAGCTAATGGTGTAGTCTCATTGTAAAAATCAGAACGAATGTTCCTTGTTATCTCATTTGAACTACATATTTCTTGCCGTCTACTGACTAAGAGTAGCCGTTTAAGGTCGTTGCTTGTTAGCCAACAGCGATCGGTTAACAGCCAGGTTGACAAACTGCATCGGTAGTTAACCGATCGCCATTGGCTCTTAAAGGACAGTGGATATCACATTACTAATTTTGAAGTTTACTATGGTCAAAATGAAAATCAGTATACCTACCTAAAAGAAATTCAGTTAAAACAAAAAACTGCGACTCAAGCAACAATCGCTGAATTGTAGTCCCAGAGGTGAAAAGTGAAAACCACGTTTGACTTATGATGAAGACTGTACGCACCCTTATTTGGAAGTAAGCCTAGTTAACAAACTAGACTTGGATGTCTTAAAAAGTACGTACTTATTCTCTAACAAATAACTAACAGACCGAAACGTAAAGCACATCAAAACACTCCTGTTCTTCCAGCCAACCTGTTCCCCAATTCGGCAGTGTACGGTTCCATGATCTGTGCAGTGTCAGGGAGAAAGAAATGTTCTACTCAAGAGAAATGTGGGCTTTCTATTTTATCCCTTGTGTATCTCCGAACGTAATCTAAAACTATTCTACTGTAGGGTAATCGGAGGATGCAGATAAGAATATGAGTTTATTTCGCATAATTAATATGACCGCTCTAACTCCCAGGGTATTTTTATTAAGAGCAAACGGACAGATAACCTAACCAGACGCCACTCGGTTGGCCCAATTTCACATTCAGTTTATCGCAAGCTACTCTAGACAGAATGGTACATGAACCTAATGAGTCTAGCTCCTGTCATTCTGCAGCAACAGAGGATCGTTTAAGAGCCAAAAACGACCTTATAACGGCTAAACATTACGCATTAGCTGTCTGATTGTTCCTTAACGCATGATAATAGTTTGGGACTAATGTCTGTTTTCCAGTCGTCGATCCTCATCGCATTCCAATGATCACCATCCCTTGGGCTCACACGGGATACGGAGACGCACGCGCTGGGTCGCGGGCCCGTTAACCAAAGCATGCATTCTGAGCACTACGTGGTGCTGAGTCCGCAACGAATGTGCACACACACGCGCCAATGCATTCTCGCACCTGTCAAGTCGGCTTAGTCAAACGCAACGATAGCAGCCGCTTATCAGAATTGAGGATGGTCCAAATGGTTCGGTTGTATGTGTTTATTGCACAGTCGCTGACCGAAATTGAAGCTGAGAGACTAAAAACAATCAGCGCAATCGTAGTGGATAAGAGCTAGACAACGTACAATAAGCTCAGTGGCAGTGGAAAACCTGTCGTATCACGGTTGTTACTGCGCAAACTGTGTGAAACGTTTCCACGTCACAGCTTGCACATTTTGATTACCTTAGCCAACTGATTCAAAAGAACTCGATGCTTTCACTGTGGTGAAATCAGTAGGACCGTGGTAGGTATGCAATACCGTAGAGTCTTAAATCTACAGAACAGGAAACACTACTGAACCTGAGAGTAGAGTGTGAAATGTACTGAACAACAAACTCAAAGGATTAAGATCTACCATAAGAAATGGATGTGAACATTGATGAAATACCCACGTCAATTCGACGTAGTGTAGTCGTTTATTTTTGGCGCTGTTTTGAGTCAGCTGAGCTAACCGGCACTAGGTTAAAGCGTGAGCTGTTCAGCATGTTCTCTTGCAGTGATAATGATACTATACACTTTGTGATATGCAGATATTTTGATGTAGATTAGGCATCACCCACAACTGATCGCAGTTCAACCATTATGGAAAACTAAATCCCCTACTACTCATCGGTATACAGATAGTTTATGAATTTCATCAGGTAGGCTGAGATTTGAAGAAAAATATCCCATATCTTTAGTTAACAGGCGTATTAACAGTAAATTGTAGTAAAAGTTTATAATGAAGATTGACTACGATGTTAATACATTTTCCGTTAGAGTTTTTCCAGCTGGAACGGAAAGTGATTTTGTCTTTGTCATTTTGAAGTGGATTTAACTGTAGTGCTTGCAACTTGGCAACTAATAACACAAGCCGTTGTGTATGGTATCACCGTTATCGCCACTGAACCTAAAACGATAGAGGATTAAATGTGATCTCGTACATGTACTACGGTGCCAGCCTGTCGTCCGTCAGAATAAAAACTCTGCTGATGGTGCGAACGACTGTCGTAGAGTGTGAAGTGGACAGATAATGACCTAGCGTAGAGTGCAAACCGTTCACCAAAGTATTGGCTACCGTAAGTCGGGTTCGTCTCCCGGATTAAGGACCTCGCGACTCACACAGTAGGTATCCGAAGACTTTAGGTGAAATGACGACTAATAGGATCAGTGACGTAAGGCTTTTCGTTGTTTGTGAAGTAAATGCACTTAATTACGCGGAGCAGTGAAAGCTGTGAGGAAGCTGTTTCGTTGATGACCTCTTACTTTCACTCATAGTTCGGTTGTTTGTTTGCAAAATGTAGGCACATTGATGTTGAATGATTGAATATAGACGTGGTTGTGTTCGTCGGTTGAGGCCTCTTTCTTGTCTTTCTGCTTTTTTGTTTTCTTTTCTCTCTTCGACCAAGGCTCAATTTGTTCTTAATGGATATTTGGCGGTTAGGCATCAATGAGAACCAGTAGTGTATTGCTATCTATGATGATGGTGATGATGATGTGTTCAAGTTGAGGAAAACACAGTACTAAAAAGTCCAGCCGAAATCCATAGAATTCGAACGGGAAAAACTGTCAACGGAATGGGGTAGGAATGTCTGGAACAGATTGCATGCCGTGGGCACGAACAGAAGAAGTCGATATCAAGTGGCTAGATGAAGAAACCCCACTAGTAAAACTTCAGCCCGTCTTAACTACAGAAAAAATTAATGCAGCGGTCAAGACTTCCGATTTAATTAATCAATTAGATTAGATTAGAGTAATTATTTAATCAACCCCGTCCGTGTCGCTTTGCATGTCAATCCCAGAGAATAAATTCTGTTCAGTGGAATTAGGAAAAGCATTCTAAGTCGCTGTAAGAGTTTGTACGTTCGAGTTTATCCAGTACTGTCATGAACGCGACCCATGTTAATGATGTGGTTGAGCAGAATGAGACAAGTGACAGACAAAAATAAGAGTTACAGGCGAGTAAATCGACGGTTAACTTTTATCATATGCATCCCCTATCTATCACGTACAGGTTTATTGGTAACCCTTTTTGTTGAGCTGTTCTTGTCTGATCTATGAGTTACACTCTGAGCACAGTTGAAATCGTCTAACTTTTATTTTTCTGGCGGAAGAGTTGGAAATCAAGTTTGATCAACCCATACACCTGTCTCCTTCACTTATCTGATTGTGGTCGAAAACAATGCGGAAACAGCTGTTCCAAAATTGCTTATGAAATACAGAATCACTAAACAGCTCTGTTGCAGTAATATTCGAGGAGTGTTTGAGTGGTGTGTGAGGAATTTCATTTGTAGCTCAGCTCGAATCCACACGATCTCTGTGACCACACAAAAACACACTTACCCAGTAGCAGCAATTTGACGTCTTTGGCCGCCTGCATACCATCCTCCTTTAGTTTTTTGTCTATGTTTCGACTTTGTTCCAAAGCATCACGTTCCTCTTTGGACAACGTACAACCCATTATTCCGTTTTAGATAAAGCTATGGGAACTATCCAATAATTTGAACTGGAACCGGAAGAAAACGGTGTAGAATGAAATCAGGTCACACGAGCGGGATAGTTCCACTATGACGTACAACAAAAACAACACTTCGATAATACCAAAATTGACGACAAAATATGTCTACAGTAGAGGTCCAAATTCAGTAGGTGATCACACGAATACCGCCACTTGGGCCACAACAGCGCGAGTGTGTATGCGCACAGAATACAGAAGAAACTCAGCCCGTCGGTCGATCTGCGTGCGTATGTGATTGTGTACGTGTCTGAGTGTGTCAGATAGTCTGATGAGTTTTATCCTCGAAAGGAAGGCAAGGATTACTTTTCTGAATGTGCGCGTGTTTTCGCGTGCGTACGCACAAGTGCGGCTGTCTTCTCCCTGCAATGTGCACGTGTAGGTGGTGCATTGCACCCCAAACTGAAGGGAAGTAAGTGGTCAGACAGACAGCAATATCACAGCTTGCTGTCCATTCGTTTAGCCTAGCGCTCTCATTGGTCTACCTAACTCGATCGGTTTGGCCTGCTTCAGTTCACATGGGCAATATTTCAAACATACATATGATTGGTCCACTCCATGAAATGAACTGAGTCTAACGGACGTTTGGTCTGGAACCTTCGGTAAACCAAGCCTTGATAAGCGGGCTGGCCATGTACACTATAACACATACGAACAAAAACTGTAGCGACTAACACTGGTGACTTCCGACAGGCGTGCTTTGAGCAGACTTTGTTCGCCGATACCTGTTAGATGTAGAACCACTGTTACGGACGGTTGGTTTACGGACAGCCAGTACGATCGATTGGCAATGCACATATGCTATGATCGGTATTGCGACATGGAAAATCCTATCTTTGTGCATTATACGATAACGACCGGTTGCATACATGAGGTGGTAACCAGGCTCGAACAGATAATTTTCGCTGATGTTTTGGATAATTGGGTATACTGAGCCAAAAATGGAACAATTCAGATTTCTTCGCAATGTCTTCCAGTAAATCTTTCCGAAAGTATCAGAAAATTATCGACTTTTTTCGAAACCAATATCTCAACTTTCCATCATGTAGGAACAAATTTATGTATAAGAGAAATCAGTATACGCTCCAGACTACCCGACCTCCTTAGCTAATTCTGATTCCGTTTCATTCGACAAACATTGTTAGATCGCCAAGTGCCGTTTCTCATAGTTCAGAAACATGTTTGGTACTATCGACTAATAGGTTCTTTGTAATCTTTTCGATCTGCTCATCTTATTCCCGTTGAATTAGAGTTTAAGAGAGTTCACTACACCAATCGAGCACATCCCACATCCTTATTCAGTCAGTTTTCTTGAGCCCCAGTAACAATATTGTCATATCCTACACGTTTGTTCCTTTATACAATAAATATCTGTCTGCTTTCATGGGATCATCTTTTGATATATGCGCCGCTAATGAGTACCCTGACATTGATTAAATACTCGGAAACCAAAAGACAGTTCTGAAGACCACGAGCTGACACCGGCGAGTAGGAACATGCATGTGAACTGTGCGGGGCGTGTTGAAATAAAGGCCATCAATGGCTAGAGCTAACTGATGTGTAAGCACGTCTGCCATATACAACAGTGTTTGCGTTCGTGGTTTTGTAATTTAACTGCCTTGAACTGAATGTCTAACTAAAAACAGCTGCCCATCAGAGCTGTTTTGTAGTTGAAGTGGTTGTTTCTGAACTCGTCCCATAAACGGACGAAATAAGATACAAATTTTGGGTTGTAATTGCTGGGCTAGACAAACAGTCATAAACGAAGAACTGAATTCCACAAAAATACCAAGTTTTATCGCTTACGTTCGTTTAAACAACATGCTGTCATATCCCTCTATTTACACTGAGTTTCGACCAGTGTTCAGATGCTCTACCATCAAGTATCACAACAGTACACGTACTGCCAGGCAAAGTTGTTCACTTCACATCAATGGACTTTAGTTCTGTGAGACGACTTCTCATTACCTTTGTACGACTTTTTGAAATCTTTCAATAAACCTCTAACTAAAAGTTTCGTTCATTGTTGTGTACACTGTCATCGATTTTATTGCTCTCCGGTTATGTAAACCGGTCTTCTTGTAACAGACTTTGAACTTGTGATCCACTCACCTAAGTTTTTGTTTAGAAGCGATCGTATTTTCTTGTCCGACTTGGCGCATTTCCAGACTGAAGAGCATTTCGATTCCCACACAAAGGTCGCATATTGTTCTCATCCACAATATATAGTATACTCAATAATTGTCACCCCCATTCACAAATCCATCAAGTGTTTAAACGACTCCACTTTGAACAATATTCACACAATGGGCGTAGTTTTTGCCACATTGCTTACATTAATTTTGCAATGCATAGACCCTTCTCTAAAAGAGAAATCCGCAGGTATCTGGTATCTGGTTTGAGGACGTAAACCTTCCGGAAAGATTCATTAATCATCGTTTGATGTCAAATGGCGTTCAGTTTTCCCTTTGAAGAAAACAGCATTGTCGACTTGACGGATCTAACCCAACTTGTTCACTTGTTCAGGGATTTCGGTTGGACTGTGACCTCCCTCATTTATGAGATCAGTTGGCGCAGTTGCAGAACGAACTAAAAGGCATACATTTAGGTCACTGAAAAACACAACCCGAGCTCAAACAATCTTCGAGGGTTCACAAACATTAAATTATCTAACCGATAATGCTTAAACTGTAGTTTTCGACCTTTCATCTGACGTCGTAACATGTACACCGATACAAATAACGTTAGGGTTACAGTGTCTTTTTGCTAATTCATGGTGACTATAGGTTGTGGGCTGACAATTCGCAAACGACAACACGTCATGACTATGCATCCATCGGCTGAAATGACAAGACTACAACAGCGCAGGAGTGCCATGGTTACCTTGGTGTTATTAGCCCGACAAGTTTCACACAGCCTAGCCCTCTGCGATTTAAACATCAAGAGAAGGTGAAGGGATTGACAACTGTCTGCTTCATGTTCCCAAACCATCTGGCTAATGCATTGCGTGTGACTATAAATACAACGAACTGTATCCACACCTCCTGGACTCCTGTTTTCACTTCGTCAGAGCTAGTGTAGTGAGGATAGACGGTCGCACCATACTACTCACACCACTATTCAGTAGCAGCATGGATCGAGATGATCGCGGATCGAGTTAATCGCGTGATAAATACGGCAGAGATACGGGATGGATCGTTGGAGGTTAGAATGACATAAAATGGTATTCGCTACACGACGGAACTGATACATGGTGTCTAGAGCGACTGGAGTATCCTCAGAAGAGTATGGTGTGCAAATGAGTGTTTTCGTTTCTTGTCGTGCTCAGACGCTTAAGTAGTGTGTTGGTTTCTGCAATGAAGCAACCTTTGTGTCATCCGCTTTCTGGGTTTACAACACTAGTATTGTGCTCCAGCTAGTTTATTACTTACTATTTGTGGGATTCCAAGAGTCTGGTTACTGAATAACTGATCACTTGTACTCTTGAGTGAGCGCTATTGGACGACCTAACAGTGTTCGACTTTTAATCATGCTGTTACAAGTAGTAAATGGTGGGCCGTGCAAGGTCGTGCAACTCAGTCATAACCGCTCTCCGGTTCTATTTTAGTAGGGTATTTTGTTAGCGTGACCGCCACCCTGAACGGCAGCTGAGGTTTCGGGTAATAATTTACTCAATTTTAGAGGTTCATGTGTGTAATGTTATGATATATAAGGGTAGGTCTTAATGAAACATCAGAAGTAAGCGCGAGCAAATTTCCAGTCGTCTTACTTACTGTATCCCATACATACTGACCGTGTTGCATAGGATCAAATTAACATCTCAAAGAATGAATATCCTCACTTCCGAACTACACTCACACCTTGTGGAAGGCATTTCTCGTACAGGGCGGGGATTAGTGTAGCGAGGATAGACGGTCGCACCATACTACTCACACCACTATTCAGTAGCAGCGGTTCGAGATGATCGCGGATCGAGATAATCGCGTGATAAATACGGCAGAGATACGGGATGGATCGTTGGAGGACAGAATGACATATGATGGCTTTCGCTACACGACGGAACTGATACATGGTGTCTAGAGCGACTGGAGTATCCTCAGAAGAGTATGGTGTGCAAATGAGTGTTTCCGTTTCTTGTCGTGCTCAGACGCTTAAGTAGTGTGTTGGTTTCTCCAATAAAGCAACCCTTGTGTCATCCGCCTTTTGGATCCACAACAATTGGTGCCGTGACCAGGATTCAAGGATGAAGATCCCATGGCCGCAGCCCTTTGAAGACGGGGATGTTCGGAGTTTCCTGGAGGACTTCGAGGATGTGGCGGAGGCGGTCGGAGTGAAGGCGGACCGGGCGAAGCTGGCGGCCCTGCGGATGCTGCTCAAGGGCAGGGCGAAGGCGGTGTTGGATGCGGCGCGAAGGGGCCCTGCGAAGCTGGAGTGGGCCGCCGCGAAGGAGGCGCTGATCGCCGGGTTCGACAGCCCCGCCGACTGCCAGGAGGCGATGAGGCGGTTCAAGGGCGCCCGGCTTGGACCAGGAGGCGATGCTCTGGTCTACGCCATGTCCCTGCGGGCAGCGTTGTCAAGAGCCCTGCCGCATTTGGACCAGGACTCAGAACAACGACTGCTGATGGCACAGTTCTTGGACGGAATGCCACCAACAGTCCGGGATCAACTCAGGGTCGCTGTCATCACACAGCCCATGACGCTGGAACAGTTGGCCGATGCAGCTCGACAATTGCTAGCAGAAAATGCTGCGACAGTCAACGAGGTGGAGGCAAACGGACCGAGTGAACTGAATGACCTTCGAAGCGCGGTGGAAAAGTTGACTGAGGAAGTGGCGGCTTTGAAAGTGAAAAAGGAGGAGAGCCGTCGCGACGTTTGTTACGGATGTGGAAGACGTGGACACTGGCGAAGGTTTTGCCCACTCGGCAAGAAAAGGTCGTACGCTAATAAACGATTTGTCGATTGTTCATTGTTTGGGAATGGGGATCCGGTAGTAGGGGCGGTTGATAGGACAGCGGTTCAGGCTAGGTTAGAAGTCGGTGGTAAATTGGAGTACTGTTCGATCGACACTGGGGCCGCGATTTCATTGATTGGGCCGAGGCCGGGAAAGATTGTGCGGCCGTGTGCGATGGTAGTCCGAACGGTCGGTGGGTTTGCCCTCAAAGTTGATGACCTGGCAGAATATGGTGCGACCGTCTATCCTCACTACACTAGTAACAGTAAAAGATATGCATTCTAATAAGTGTTGTAGACATCTATGGGATTCATAAGAACGTGACAAACTGGGAGATGCTTAAAATGTGTATATACGACAGAATCCACCTATTCATTAAATGATTTAGTTTACGAGTGAAATGTCACTGTAAATTTGAATCGCTCTACGAAATGGTCAAGAGCCATTGGCCCAAGTGGTGGAACTCCGTTCATTTTAAATGAAGTGTTGGTGAAATAACTGAGTACAAAACGGTGAAGGCGACTATTTTTTGAGATCATCTTCCCAAAGAGCTCTAATACACGAGGTTAATTAAAATTACTGCCTGAAAGCTGACGGTATTCAGAGCTTTTATCCACTATCGCGTTGATTTCAGGGAGACTGACTGGTGTTGACGACGCCGTTAAATATCACGCAAATTTCCGGTTGATACCAACCATTCGTCACCAAAGAACTAATGAAATAATCGGGTCCTAGCGCAAAGGACTCTCGGTTCGAACGTTCTTCACAGTAATTCCATCTGGGGAATCCAAACAAGGACAGTACCGACTGCAGTATGCCTGTTCGTACTTAGCTTTTTAGCGGATTTCAGACATTAGGAGGCCCAAAATTTCTAATGTTCTACTGACGGTATTAGAAATTATGCAGTCCGTATGACTGGATGTTGCTATCTAAAAGATATATCGTATGAAACCATATTGGTTGCTATTACCAAGGACGGACGACTAGACAGAATGGACGACTGTTAGTATTGTTTGTGGGTACCAGATCTTTCTTGAACAAAAATACGGAGAGAGTTCAACCCCTACATGAAGCTGCCGCCGTTGAAGATGGCCGATGTGTTTCATCCATTCACCTAGTTACCCCTGTCCATCTTACACGCTATTGGCAATCAGGCCACTGGAGGAATAGGCAATAAATTTCTGGTTGTTTGAATGTCAGATTAGTTACACCTGGGGTGAGCATAGCACATTCGTTTTGGTCCCCTACTGAATAGTGCGCATCAGTGTACGTCCTCATGCCTTATGCCCCGAATTCGCACATTGGTCGGGTCACAACAACGTAGACGGTGCATGCATATGTGCGCTCGCAGACGAAATGAATTGCCGTGGTCATCTAGCAGGCTCGAATTTGACATGAAAGACACGTTCGATTCGATGAATTTTCACGTACTTGTTGAACGCTGTTCATTCTTAGAGTGACCAATTATTCACACAAGCACGCCGCGTTTCTGGCTTTTTCGCCTGATTAAACAACTTAGCCGTAACTGACACAATTAGATAAAAGTGAACAACGCATTCAGTGTGAATCCACTTGGAAAATGATGGTGTTTTTTTTAAAAAAAAATTACGAACCCTTTCTATTTGTTCGTAAAACGGTTATTTCAGGATCCGTTGGTCAGTCATCCTACGGATAGGTAATCGAAACCATGTTGGCTCGAAACTTTGATACGAGAACGTTATACAAGTAAATTTCTGGTGGTGAACTATCGACCTTAGGACAGGGTTGGACACCTTTGAACTGGACACCCAGGAATAGTGTGATCCGGGCGGATGTCCATAATTTCAGTGGACAACACTCGCGAGACCATGAATTCGGATGCGTGCTATGCAAAGAAACCATGGGAGTCGTAGGTCGCAGTGACTTAACCAAGCGACCTTATGCTGAATGCTATCTTATAATGAAACACTTCTTGTCTTCTTCAATCACTACCTTTATTCCTAGCTGAAATCACACAATCTGAGAAAAGGACTGCTTTTAGGCTGACTTGACTTCGAGCAAACTATCGTTTACAGGATGGTCTACAAAGTCCTTCATTCACATACCCCGGTCTTATTTCTCTAGGTTTACACTAGACACAATGTTGCTGTGCCTATCCAAAGAAAGTGCTGTGCGAGCCATTTGCAGTGATGTCGAGGTGCAGATGTTTTTTGGCTTCGGCCACTATGGCGAACTAATCAGAAAACGGATGCTGTCAGCCTGCTTGATCACTGTATTAACATTACGGAAATGTCGATCGACCTAGACGGGCAGTATTAGCAAGAACTGTCTTGTATTTCATGAATGGTGTGATCTTGAAATTCATTCTCACACCTCCCTGCAAACAGTTAGCACACAATGCATAGGTTGAATCATTGCCACCTTATGCTGTGGGAATGTCCACACCATACTTGAATAGCTCACTATAAAGACTTCCATCTTCAACCTAGTTTCCTCTGGCGAGGCCTTGATTCACCGGTTAAACTTTCACATTTTAATCCATTGCCAAAATCCGCCTCTGATGACGAACATATCACATTCAGTAAACATGTGCTGAGGAGAGTGTAATACTGATGGAATGAATGAACGATATCCACTATGACCATGCGGCTGATTAGTGCTAAGAAATTGGTTCATTCACCCATGGTCAGTGGGTATTTGTGCAATACGTGCAAAACTGCTTTGTGCTGCGAGCTAGAACCGTATTTTTGACCTATGAGATCCAAGATATTCAACCAATGAATATATCGCCCGTCTACCTGTCAGACAAACGGATTGCGTTGTATTGGTGACTGACGGCGGTTTGCATTACGGTCGATTGATACGACGTCACTCGCTGCTTCTAACTGCATACCCAGGTGGATTTCAAATCTCAGATGCACACAGAATCAGACATAATGAGAAAAACGATAGCTACTGAATGAACCACACAATGATTTTTGTGGCACGCTAGAAAGAACGGCCAAAGAGAGGCAGACTAGGAGGGTTAACAATTATCCACCGACGAACAACGGAACCGGGAGTGTGTGATGTGCAATGCACAGGTCAGTCGGACGGCATGCATCATGCAAGGGTTTATATTAATTATAATCTTTGAAACATTTTTGCTGACCTGCTGATAAACACTATATGTTTGTCTTTACTCTTCTCCAGTTCGATTGGTGTACCTGTTACTACAGCTTAATTTGAACACTCATCGCATTCCGTCAAACAATTCAATCATCATGTTGTCTAACAGATGAGCTGGCAACGCAAAATCTTCAGGTAAACTATAAGCCGCTGCTGTTCTCCTAGTAAATTTGACAGAGAAAGTAAACATTTTTTAACGTCAGTCCGCAGTTATCTATTTTACTTGAGCATTAGTGGCAGTTAAGTCTTGCTGCTGTTTACTGTTCATATTGTTGCAGGCTCGAGCTTGAACGCCATTCACAGCGCATTCTAGCCTACGCATTCATATAGTGCTCTGGTCAAACCTTTCTAAAAACAACGCAACACTCGATAGAGTTCAGGCTACTGATAAGTAATTAGTACATTTCTTAACAAAGCTTATGAATTTCAACCCGACTGAGAAGTTCTGCTCATGAATTCAACAATCGGAGTTGTTTCCTTCGGAGAAAATCAGACAGGGTGAACAGCTGCGCTGTAGATAGTATAACTGAATCGTGAGTATCGTGAAGTCGATTGCACATTGAGCAGCATGGTTGCTCAATAGGAGCGTGGTCAGAGGTTCAGATGTTGGTCGTGGAGATCGTACGTACAAGTAATCTTTAAAAAAAGCACAACGTGAGTTTAGTGCTTTCCCCCCAGGAAACTGACTGGACTGTCCATCTGAGTGTGAACGTTCCTACCAAATATGAGTAGTGTTCAGTTTTATAAAAAAATGAAATATCTGAACTTTGCAAATGGGTGAATATTGTGAGAGACGAAATGCAGACCAGATTATCCAAACTGGAGCAGCTACTTCAAACAATTTGCTTTCAGGGAAAACGTCACATACGTCTATGGTCCAGTTTCATGAACGCGCACATCCATCTATCTATCTATGTATTAAACGAGAAGCAGTGAAAAGCAATTTATCAGAGATGAATGTTTAATTTTTCAGTTGAAATCTGTGCACATTTAAGGATCTCGCCTGTAACCGCGTTTTCTTACTTTTCTGTTCTGTACGAGTGATTTTGTGTACATCTCCTGTAGCAGATTTGACGGGAATTCGGTGCCACCCTCTTCGGCCACGCAACTAATCGTACGCAGCGAGTGATTCCTCTCTTTCTAACAACTCTTCTATCATTCCACTCGTCAAGACCGTTCAACTTGTACCTTCTCGGGCGTCGTTTAATGGGCTCGAAGATGCTGCACACTATTCGCCCGGCGCTGGAGCCCACCTCACGTTCCATTCCCTCCTTCTCTTGGTTGTTGCCGTCGATCCCAGATTAAGCTAGACCTAACTACCTATCATACTTTCAAACGCTCCTGGAAATACACGGTTTGTATCCAAACCCTATTGTGTTCTTTGAGTTTGATGATTGTCGGGACTATATTTTGACCGCTACTCAAGGGAAAGCGTTCTAAACTGCTAGTGGACCAGGGTCAAGCGCATACCTGCTTGTCCACTACACCAGAAACATCACATCGTGTGAACATTGAACGACGCCTTACATTAACAGGAAGTTTACCCAGGTCGGGTCAGCGAAAGCTCACTGTACGCCAAACTGAGTATATGCTCTTGTCTCAGTACATTTCGCCTTCATCCCCAAAAGATTTTGATTACCATGATGCATTGGCTCTTTGTGACCTGATTGGCTTGGAAGACCCGTTAGTGTAGGTACACATACCGCGCTGAGATTCCGGTTCACATGCAGGCTTCATCAGCTTGGTGTGATCTGCTTTGGTTGGCTCACTTGGGATAAATCCCTTTGGCACTATTAAATTGGCGATAGACAGTCACGTGGAAGTAATTTTGGGACATCTCAAAGTGACGAGGGGATAGCTTGACTCTCATAAAATCTTGACCCTGGACGAAACACTGTGAGAGTATTCCGTGCAGAGTTGATCAATCACAGTTGAACTTATGTCCTCCTCCCTGTTATTAGATTGCTTCTCACAATCTTTCAACAGTAGTGCACATAATGACGCATTGTGCGCTCTGCCTTTCCATAAATGATGTGATGCCACTTGATCAGTGATATCAGCAGACAAGCCGGCATAGCCGACACAAGTAACCAAGCAAGTGTATGTCTCCACTGCCTCCAGAGTGAACTCAGAACCAGACTCCAATCAACCACCTTGCTCTTAAAAACAGCGTAAGTGGATAAGGGAACTACGAAAGCACGATACTCCTAGCTCAAGCGTTGAAAAAACACGCAATTACTACAACATGCATTGAAATTTCACAGGTTAGGTGAAGCTTTGAACTTCAACGTACACGCCACCCTGTGTTGGCCTATTGGTTTTATATAGCAAACAAGCGGCCAACACAATGAAATCAGTCAGATAACAATGTGGGAGTTGGCCATGCAAATCGCGACCGAAGTAAAGCATTCCTTCAACTAGTAACAAACGGGCAGTTCTCTTGTCAAATACAACCTCCTTTAAAATCGTATCAGTTGACTGATTTGAATAACTCCAGTTTCCACTGGGTCAACCCAGCCTGTTTATATCACAACGTGCCTTCGTCGTTTAAACCTACTACTCTGAATTTGCCAGTTTTCAGCTTGCTATGTACATTTCTGTACAGTACATTTTTTTAACAAGAGTCCAAACTTTGTCAGAATATCAAAGCTCAACACTTCACCCAGCCGAAATCAAATCTTCTTGGTTGTCAGAACAGTCACTAAGTTATGCAAGTCGCTAGCATATGCTCTGATGTAATCCACTATAAATTGCATCAGAGTACTTCGGGGAAAATTCTATTCTGTCGTTTGAACTTGATTGTTTTCTTATTTTTACCCGATAGATGTGCAAACATATTGGGGAGTGGCACATCTATAACTGTTCTAAAACTAAACATATCTAGATAATAATCTGGTAAGTAACTGAGACTGGAAACCCAAGGCTAATTTTATTTGGGCGAATTTGAAACGCTGTCTGAGAAGATCCTAATGAACTGATGGAACCACATAGTTCGTAAACCATTCGACAAACGATGACATAAAGCAGCTTCCATGTGTCATATCCCTTTATTGCGAAAAATCTATGGAATTTTCTTGTCGATGGAGAGAGATCAATTACCAAGGCATACAGTTTTCGCAATGTCAAAGGGTGTGAAAACAAACCGTATTTTAGTATTTGTCTAATACAGCACAATAGAACGAGTGGCCCACTGTCAAAAGTAACTCTTATGAATGATTTTCGTACATCTTTATGCACAACATTCCAGTGACGTTATTTGTAATTTTGTTTGTTCATACGCCTCTCGTTTCTCATATGTTATACAGACACTTGCCGGGAAACTTGTCACAGGAATAAACATCTTAGCTCCACACATCGATGATCTTTCAAAGCTCAACTTTGTTGCTTTCTTTGATTGAGGACTGATTCGACGACATAGTCGGTATTAAACTTACTATATTGTCTTCAGTGTTGTATGCGGTAATCTACACGATCTTGCGAACCATACTGTTTCAATGAATCGTTCCGACTAGTCTACACGTATTTCATTTCATCTGCACATATCCATTTGCGTCGTTATACTGTCCTCGTGTTGAGACACATTTAACTGACTGTCCACCAGTTTGCCACGTAAGTGGTAATCCCTAGTTTTATCGGACAACGTTTTTCATTGTGTAGGTTTCAACGTCATTCACCATTGTCAACGATACTTCAGGCACTGATGGAAAAAACGACATACACAGTTTCGTTTGAATAGCTGGATTGCTCGATTGTGGTTTTACTCAATCAAAACAGTTCTGACTGCTCGGACAATAAACGGTGAACTAATCAAATTTCCTCACGTCGCGCAGTCTACGCGTTTCAAAGCTGTAACACGTTTGTGTTTTATTGGAATGTGCTCTGATTGATATTTTATTAAAACTCTTATGAGGAAGGATAGCTTGAGTTTCATTTGAGATTCGGAGCCAAAACTCTAGTAGCAGTTTATTCACCTCAGTTATCCATAGTGATCACTCTCTACCCCAGCTGATAAGACATGTAAGAGGACTTCTGGGCTCGCATAAGCCAAACGATGACATTCTGAAGCTAGAACGGGTAAAAGAGGTACCATTACGGATACAACACATTGGTAGTCATGTGTGATAAGAGTTGGATCAACAAGCCGATACCTCTCAATGATAATGTCCAAAACTTTTCTACCACCTCCAGCTTATACAGTAGCCACATTCAGCTCCAAGCCGTCCGTTTCAATGATTGATAGGCCAAGTTTTTGGTTGAAAAAATGTAACTGTATGAATGATATGGGTTCATAGGATGCTCATCTGAGAACCGTGCACCACCACACTCTCGTCTTTCATGAGCGGGAGTAGAAGTTATCCAACTTTCCACAAGAAGTCAAGAAGTAAATTCAGCCCGATTGACTAACCAGCAGTGGCAATGACTGTCGCTGTCCCTATCTTCACTCGTGTTTCGTGTCAATGATCGATCGACCGTATTATGTATTCGCGCCAAGGTCAGCGTTATTTTCCTTCAATCAGCGGGTTACTTTTAGTGAGTACAGTATATCTCACAAACCGTAACGCAAAGGTATGTCGATACTTTGGAGAACGTTCACTCAATGTTTATCTTGGCCTTCTCTTAAAACCGAAATACTACTGTCTGTAGCAAACTGTCGATACTGCACTCTATACGGTGAACCGCGTCCAATCTACTTCTACATTGATTGTCATCCGCCCGGTTCTTTCCGCAACATTGTGATTCGTAGCATTAATTTAGGATGTAAAATATCCGCACTACATTCAGTAGGAATGAAGATGTAATCGATTACAACACCCCTGAGGAAGGCCACCCGAGGTATTACAAATTGTTCGTAACGTTGTGTTATTCTCAATCTGTTTATTAATTAAGGATGTTTTTAAATCCCTAACTCAGCCTTGTTTGCATACGGAAACGGTAAAGCACAGCGTGATGCATCACATTATCACACGTGATTCCACCGTTTTTCTCAACTGATCTGATTAAATTTTAAGGAATTCACTTTATCTAAGACTGGGTTCGAGTAAATGCCACTGTTAGGCTTGATACAACCTTTAAACAACTCTTATACGTCGTTGTACGGTACGATTGGAGACTTTACGGCGATTGCAGTACAATACGACTCTTAAGCAAATATCGATAACAGTGTATTCTGGACTATTTCTTTAGACATCCTGAAACAACACGTTGTTCATAACGGTACCAACATCCACCCACGTAAATTTGAGTTCTTCTCGATTTCCCTAACATCCACTGAAATGGTACACCTTAGACAATTCCTGAGCGCCATCAATTATTATCAGTAAATAATTTTCCATGGCACAGACTTCTTGAGGCCCGCGACAGGCCTAGACGACTAAAAATATAGGTCTTTAAAAGCATTGTATAACAGACAGCTTCGTTTGTGAGTAGTATAGTACGTATATGGGGAGACTAAAGGGCAAGTCTCAACTCCAGGAAGACGATGGATCAGAAGCGACTATCGGAACAGTGTGTACGCAATGTGGGGGAGTACCACCAGGCTGACTAGCAACGTATTGCTACCCAGTGTGTGTGTGTGAATGCAAATCAGCCACGCAGATGAGTGTACATGATCGTGGTTCTGTATTTTAACATAATCTGTAAGGCAGTACATGCAAATAACAACCTTGCGGACAGGGTGTCTTTTGCGGTCATAACAGGACTAAATCAGCATTCTTATTGGTCAATTAGTCGCTATTGTTTTACCACCGATTTTAGCTTCAACAATTGTGTTTTGAACACTGGTCAGTTTTTCGCTGCTTGTACACTGAATGTTGCTGTCGATGTGATGTTGAACACTCTGTCAAAGGTGGGCCTCAGCCAAGATCACTGGATATCCCAGGTGTGTCCCCTAAGGTATTATTCATGAAAAACTGTACGCGAATAGAGAACTCGAGCACTGCTGGTGGGGACTATTAGACTTGATTAACACCTGAGTTGCCCATAAACTACTATTCCGGTTGCCTACCGAGCATTCGGTGGTCCTAAGAGATTCCTATATCTCCTTGTCTCTTATACAAAGCACAATGCTCAAGAGAACGCTACGAACAATCCAGTCGAATGTAGCTTGTATATCTGAGGGGATCACAACCGTTGGTTGCCCATAAGAGCAAAGGCATAATCTGACAGTGCAACAAAACATATGGAATTGCATAGTAACAATGGTTCACAAACTGGCGGTGTATTGGTTGATGTACGCCACGATGCTTTAAGATACTCTCCTTCAAACCGTTACTCTTATTTGGGCTTATCGGATAGGGGTAGTCTGATTGATGGACTGCTTATCAAAACACATCATATAACAGGCAGTCGATATAGGCATTGCTCACTCCCCCCTTTTCATGCAACGAATTCCGCCGAGGGTTTAGTATCTTGCGCTTCGTATACGCGCTTAGGCATCAGTAGCTCTGCAGTAAAATACGCAGTTGTTGAACACATGACCACTTAATAGACGTTCCTGTTACCCCAAGGCTAAATCAGTCGTCGCTCCAGTGGTCAACTGCGAGCAGGACACACAGGAACAGCGTGGTATCACTCTGCTCCTTAGTTACCTATTTTGTTGAACGACCAAGTAAACATTCTGACTACTTTGGTTTCGTATGGCTTGAAGCGCGCGTTGCTCCCCTTTGGCGTAGACGAGTGTGGGGAGAAATGCATGAACAAGCTAGACGAAATCATATCATTTACAGCCTTGAGACCGCTGTCTGCTTTGCGCCTGTAATGGTAGGTTTACGCAAAAATCGCATAAATCAACCTTAAGACATACAGCTATCTACTTGCCGTTCTTTTTCTGCATTTTGAATGTTAATGGTAGCCTGAGACTTTAACCAAAGTGCACCCGTTCGACTCATGAACATCAGAGTAAAATGTTATCATACAACAGGTTAGTTTGGATTTTCCCCAACTAACATCTTCATATTTACAACTCAGGTAGAAATTTGAAAATAATATGGATGGAAGAACCAATTGTATATGTTGAGCAAGTGTTGTGAATCCAGAAGGCGGACGACACAAAGGTTACTTTATTGGAGAAACCAACACACTACTTAAGCGTCTGAGCACGACTAGAAACGGAAACACTCATGTGCACACCATACTCTTCTGAGGATACTCCAGTCGCTTTAGACACCATGTATCAGTTCCGTCGTGTAGCGAAAGCCATTATATGTCATTCTGCCCTCCAACGATCCATCCCGTATCTCTGCCGTATTTATCACGCGATTATCTCGATCCGCGATCATCTCGATCCATGCTGCTACT
>QNGE01004178.1:0-66764 GCA_008508345.1 Paragonimus westermani
TCTGCCTACCAAGTGGCTCTCATTAGTGATGATTAAGTCGAGCAGAGAGGGAGTCTGACCAAAACGATGCCACATCAGACCGGTAACATACTTTGTCCACGCCTTCCGTTGTAACAGCGTTGATAAGGAAGCTGAGAGTTCGCTTTCACATTCCTGGTGAGAAACTGATGCTCAGTTTGTCTTGGGAACGTTGAAATCACCCATAATAAGCAGACGAGTAAAACGTTTAAGGACTAAGACGTTGTCCAGACTTACCAGAATGGTGTCGTTGCCGGAGACGTCGGATGAAGGAGAACGATAAATAACCCCTAGTAGGAGTGTGTCTTGGCCACGGAGTACTGGTCATAATCCACAGAGCGTCACACTTATCATAGAAGTGGAAGCCACCGATAACCGTAGGTTTCGGGAGATAGGGCTGGAGGAAAATCGCAGAACTCTCTATTCTCCCTTGGGCGGAATCAATCGGGTGGACTGAATACCCTGAGACACTCAGTCCACTGTCCTCGGTATCACCTGTAAGCCAGGTCTCCGTGTGAGCGAACACGTAGGGTTGCGTGTCATAAATAAACGACCTGATGTCCAGCAGGTTGTTAAGCACACTCAGACAGTACGTGCATAAGCACTTGTAATCTACTTTTTCGTTGGGTTTCGCGAAGAATGAGAGAGGAATGTGAGAAGAATGGCCCGGAGGAGGCCTAGTGTTGAGATGATTTGTAGATTTGGAACAGGCTTGTTCTTCCGAATTGTTTTGACGGCCTTCCTGTAAAAATGCGGGAGGGACGTCACCGCCTGTGCGTAGGTCAACGACCCTACAGGGCGTTTGACCAGCATTTTTGGCCTCGCAACTTGCAGCTTTTGCGCCCCAGTTAAATTCTGCTGCTTGGGAGTGTGTTTAAAATTTTCAGCCAAGGTGAACTTGCCCCCATCGTCTGCGGGTTACGGGGCTCGATTTAAGAATATTCGCGCGACGCTTGGAGGCCAATGATAGAAATATCGAGCGGTCTGGGCCAAGGATGCACTCTTTGAGTAGCACGAGGCGGCTTCTGCGGGTACCTCCGTTTTGGGTTATTGGGATAAAGAACTTTCAGCGGGGTTTTCAGTAGGTTTTGAGGCAGGGAGCTATGAACACGTTTTTTGCGCCTTCATTGCCCTCAGTACTCGTGCCCCTGTTTGGGGCACGTCAATCGATGGAGAGGATGCACTAACGGCATCTTCAATGCCTGCAACGGGCACAGGTGTCCGTGTGGGCAATTCAGGAGCGATTTCTACCACCCTAATATCCATTTATAGCCTCTGGTGTGTCGTGGTCGTTGACTGAGTCTTGGTCTCCTCCTCGCGTTTTACTCTCGCTTGCCGAGAGCGGTGGAATGACACGTCTGACAAATGAGCGTTAGCGGACTTCAAGGCCAATGTTTTTCTCACCATGGTCTCGGGGCTTAGCATGACTGATTTGCCCAGTGAATTTGTGGTTATATTGGCGCGCGACCTGCTGGCGAGTGGGAGCTTTTTAATGTCTATGGAAAATGGAGATGCTAGGACTGATTTATCTAGCTCGGTTGGAGATGTTGTGGGGAGGCGGCCCCATACGGAGATTCTCCTTCCTCTGAGACCTTCCCCTTTACTTCTATTGCCGCCCCTTTTATGTACGCAGTTAACAGGGCAACTGCCTTCTTGATGTTGGAAACACCAGGGGTGGCATTCGCCTTGTACACATTTACTGACTGTAGCCCCAACTTCATCTTAGACAGAGTCCCTTGATTCTCCTCCATTTCATTGTTCATGGAAGAAATAGAAGATTATACAGAGCTAAGAAGAGCCCGCATTTGCTGTCACAGGTTTTTTGCGGCACTGCACTTTTTGTATTGTGTGCGTTACCAGTCAGCGGCAAAGAAGCGACTTGGCTTCCGTCGAATCATCAGATGAAAGTGGAAATTGAAGAAGCAAGTTGCTTGCACTGGCGCTGGTTGAGACTAGTGCATCTGACACTGTAAGAAATGCATAAAATTTTGTACGGAAATTTTGCACCTGCAGCGGTCGCAAATTTTGGCTGCTTCGGAAATTATCTCCTGAGTTTCATCAATCCTAGATATATCACGGGTCATTACCGACAGGAACCAGCAACGTACGAAGTGAAATGGTTGCGCTCCGGTAATTCGGGAAGAAAAAGTTACGACAAGGCGCAAATCAGGTGGTACTTAATTTACACGATTCAATAAGTAACGAATTAGTGATATATGAAGAAAAATAACAGAAATGATATGCAACGTTTTGCACATGGCACCAAAAAAGCAGAAATATGAGTAGACAATGACAGCGAGAAAATATGAACCAAATTACGAGTTATACGCGGACATATCCAGATAAAAAAGTGCATACAACTAGTTATTTTTCCGCTACCCGGTGGCACGAAACGAGGGTATCGAGTTATGGAGGGTCACCGCAAAGTAGTCGAAAGAGAACACTAGGACAGCGCTGATAACTTGAAACGATGTAGTACGGCGCAACGATTCAGCTATTGACGCGCGGGTTCGATACTGAGATCCAGGGGTATTGGATCAAGTCGGCTTTTTTATTCGGTGTCCGGCGCGCGTCTGATGGTCTAGAAAACAATCAATCGGGTGGCACACCACTTTTGGAGATTGCAGCAAGTACCAAAAGCAGATTGAGATTACCCACATAGTGACGTTTTAAGTAAACGAGAAACAAACAATGCTTTAGAGCAATCTCTGAGAGCACTGCCAGCGACTCAAGTAGGAAGTCTGTTCCAACGGTAGAAGATTCTCATCATCATCATCATCATAGACAGCAATACATCAGTGGTTAACATTAATGCTTAACTGCCACACAACCATGAAGAAAAAGCAAACCCTATATAGAANGGCTTTTTTATTCGGTGTCCGGCGCGCGTCTGATGGTCTAGAAAACAATCAATCGGGTGGCACACCACTTTTGGAGATTGCAGCAAGTACCAAAAGCAGATTGAGATTACCCACATAGTGACGTTTTAAGTAAACGAGAAACAAACAATGCTTTAGAGCAATCTCTGAGAGCACTGCCAGCGACTCAAGTAGGAAGTCTGTTCCAACGGTAGAAGATTCTCATCATCATCATCATCATAGACAGCAATACATCAGTGGTTAACATTAATGCTTAACTGCCACACAACCATGAAGAAAAAGCAAACCCTATATAGAAGGAGAGAAGGAAAAAGGAGGGGAGGGGGAGGGACCTGACTACTGAAAATGACTACGTCCATATTCAAACATTCAGCATCAAGGTGCCTACACCTTGCAAACAACACAACCGAGCTGCAAGTGAGAGTAGGGCGTCATCAGCGGGACAGCTTGCACAAGATTCTAGTTGTCCACTTCAGGCGATCGCAAGCACGTCCAGCGCATGTACTTACCAACAGAACATACAACTGGGCGTACGGATAGACAAACAGAAAGATAGATAGAAAGGCACCTATCAAGCACATCATACGAACAGACACACCACGACGCGCCAGCCAGAATGGAGTACGCAGTTTTTCTATACTGATTGTCTTTCCTATTGGGAATAGCTTGGCGGAGCGGGGGTCTGCAAACATCCGAGGTTTCCATTAGATATTTGTCTAACCACACTTCGAACGCGCCAAGGATCGGAACTGAAGCGATATTTTCTTGCACGGTGTCCCAAAAGGATTCTAACGACTGAGACCGATAAACCAAACGGTAGCGCTGACGCTGGAGACAAAACTGTCCCCTCTTGGACCTGCGTGTTTAGTTGCAATTGTGATAGATGTACAAGAGTGATTCCAACCTGTTAATATCTCGTAGGCTGATGTGGTATTTCTCCTAATCTGTCAAAACTTTGAAGCTAACAGTTTTGAATCTTGAGTTTCGTTTTTAAAACTCGGTTATCAAATGTCCCTCAGTCGCTTCGTAGCCTTGCAGTGGACTCGTTGAGGCAAGAAGACAACTTTACAGGAAGTGAGGAAAGTAGGCCTGAATATCCACCTTGGGCAATTGGCAAACCAGGGCAGGATAAACGAGAGCAAATATTTTCAGCCTAGACAACCTAGTCTTTGGTTAATGGATTTGTAGACTTTAGTCGCTTTGCGTGCCATCATTCTGCAAGTGACGGAGAGACTTGGATCATTGATGACGTTCAACTTTAAATCTTTTTGTCGTTCTAATCCACAAAGATAAACATTATCAACGTGACACGGTGATTCCCTTTTGTGACTAGGCCTAGGATTTCACACTTTGCCGCATCTTATTTGCCGCATCTTGTTTAACCTACAACAGTTACAAATCGTGTCGAGATCTCATTGTACGTTTGACTCATATGGGGGATTTCAGGTGGCATTCCAAGGCTTTGTGTTGCCTGCCTACAACAGAGCGCTCGAGGACCACGGCGATTGCATTGCGTTAACGTATTAGACGACCAGCAAAAACCAAAGACTGACCCTTGTGGTACCCCACATGGGTGTTCAGGATTGTTAGGTGAGAGCCGTTGTTTGAGAGAAAGAAGGTGCGTTCATTCAGATATGACTCCAGCCACGTCAGCGGCATTCCTCCAATTGCGCAGCACAGCAGTTTGAAAAGCAATTTACCGTGTTTCACTCTATCAAAGGATCTCAAGAACTCCTGCAAGGTGATATCCAATCGGTCCCCAGAATCAACTGTTTTAGTCCGCTCTTCATGAGGTGTCACTAAGTTGGCAAAACGCGAGTAGTCACCTCAGAAACCGTACTGCTGAGGGGTGACTATTCCATTTGCACGGAAGGTACATCCGATGGCGTCGTCAGCATCGTTTCTGTTACTTTAGGACAGATACTGAGAGGGGAAATGGGTCTGTTGTTGGAAACTATAATACACGCACCACCCTTCAGTGGTAGCTCCGCTTCACAATCAGCAGGCAGTTCACCCTCCTCAAACGGCTTCTGAAGCAAAGTTACTTATGGCTACAACGAGGCTACCCGTACAACATTTTAGCAGTCTTTTTGGTGTGTTGTCAAGATCCTGAGGCTTGCCAAGGTTCAGTCATTCAGGATTGAGAAAACAGTGATAGGATCCAATTCCATGTCGTTGATGGCACAGAGCTTGGCGGACGTTGATGCCCCGCTGTTGATCAGAAAGGTAACCCTCGTGGCAGTTTTCAAGAACACCTTTTCAAGCGTATTAGCATTGGTTTCCGCTGTTCTCTAACTGTTGTTATTCAGACCAGAATCTGTGGATAGATATTTCAGTGAGGGCGAATAAAACGCAGACGGGCGCCTACTGATCTGGAAACAGAATGCAGCAGGTCTCTTGGGGGTAACAGTAAATATCGTGAACGGAGTAGGCCTACCAGTCTGTTTCATGAAAACAAGAGTTTAGCAGGTGCGATCCATCCCCAGTTTATTAAAAACCGGCTCTTGGTTTGGTGGTGCTTCTCACAATATATTTAATCGGATATTTCGGACCGGTGCTCTACATCAGGCATGAGTAAAAGTCACCACTACATCCATGTTTGAAGCCGGCGATTGACGTTCGACCGCAGGTGATGAGAAAACCGCTCTCACTAACGCTCCATGCAAGATAACGGAGCGTCTGTCAGAATACGCCATCACCATGCGCCTCTCAAACAAAATCCCCCTACTCAGCATGGATTCTTTCTCAGTAAAAGGTTCCTGCCGTGTCCCAAACGGTCTCGTTGTAGGTCAACTGGAAGTTTATGGCCTCTAAAGAGAGGTTCCTTCTTGGATTGCATCTCCGCTTGGTAACAAAACTTCTTGGGTAAAATCTGACTGTATCTGCTTTCTTCCCCTCCGATTTCCACCGGAGTGTTTTAGGGAACCACATTTGGCTCACCGTTGTTCCCGGTATATATCAATGACCTTCCCGGTCTTCGTTCTGTCAACGCTGTTCTTTATGCTGGCGAACAAAAAATGTGAATTGCTTGTAAACCCAATGTATAACAAATTAAACATAACCGAACAAAATGTTAAGGTAGTTGCCTGTTTTGGTTGTTTGACGTTTGTTATCAACCACTGGGATGACCTTCTATTGGAAATTGTTAGTTGTTGTTCTGTGGACTGTTTCCGATTGTCATCAGATCGCCACTTTCTTAAGACTTACTTTCCGTCCCTGCTTTGGGTGTTTTCTCTGACCTCAAGGGTTGCGCTATGCTCTGTTTCTAATTATTATCTTTCAGTTCGAGAGAAAACCGTTGACCATCATGACAGACAAACTGACTGAATCCTGCTGATTTGAGCCTCCGGCCTTAAATCCGTGTACGACACGCTGGAAATTGCCGTGAGTGGTTTTTGGCCCGCCAAGGATTTCCCTATAATGGGTTATTCAGGGACTACATATTGGACTGACGGTTTCATAGGGCTATTCCTGACCAATTCTGTTACTATAACGTGGCGGTCAAACGGGTGTCGTTTTGGTCTGGCGGGTTGCGCTGACCGCGACTACGGTTCTGCCCTGACAGACAGGTTAAAGATGGGTACACAGACAAGGGGCAGCTGCGTTCATTATAGTTGGTGCCAGTATGTTGTATTCGGGTTCGGTTTGATAAATCTTTTCGCGTGGACCGATTTTATGTGTATGCTTGCTGTCTTCTGTGCGATATTGTTGTTCCTGAATGTATTCGAGTCTCTTCGGATGTGGCTGTCAGGCCTGTTCTAGTTGGTTGATGCCGCTGCTTCTTTTTGTGTGTGTGTCACCTGCTGCCCTGGGGTATGAGCTTTTGAGCTCAAAGCTCTGGACGAGGACGCTAATCATTATCCTTTCTGGGTCTGGACATCCTGACAGTACTCCTAGCTCATGGTGCCACAACGTAAGCAGAATGAAATTGCATCGGCCGGCTCGCAAAATAAAAGGGGTTGTCCCCTCTGCTGCATAGAATAGGGTGAATGGACGAAAATGTTTTACTGCCAGACACTCATACGGCTTCTCCAACATGGATCATTGAACAGTTAGTGCACATTAAATTTTCACTATTCTAAAGGCCAACCTGAGGAAATCCTGAGGACGCAGGACACTTTCCATTTGGGCATGGAACGTGCACACGATGCTGGATCAACACATTTCCACAGAACGACCGGAACGGTGAACCAAGCCGATCGCAATGGAAGTACACCCCTATGAATCGACTTAGTAATATTGAGTGTGACAAGGCTTGCAAACCAAGATAAGTTGTGGGAAACATGTGCTTGGCACACTTTCTACTGGATAGGCTACCCGGTAAGTGGTACCCGAGAATATGATGTCCGTTTCGCAGTCACTGATCACGTGAATGTTTTTATGGAGAGCGAACCGCACAGTATCAGCACACAAATCATGTCCATGCGCCTGCGACTCGGTCGAGGTAAGTGTTCATGGTCCAAGGATGTGTCATACTGACGATAGAAAGGACCAGTTCTGTGATCAGCTGTCCGCCACGATCCGGTCGGAGCCAGTAGGTGAACGAATATTTTTTTCTGGGTGACTGGAACTTCCGAAATGGACGTGACTTGGTAGCCTAGTCATGCGTCTTCAGACCCTACGGAATCGGTTGAGTCAACGAGAGCGGTAATCGTCTGTCGCATTGGTGTGCTTCTCATCAACCGACCATTGTGAACACTCTGTTTAAGCCGGATGCAAGCAACATCACGACTCGGGCTCACTGACGAGGCGGCCATCACTGTATGCTTGATGACTTGATTGCACGGCAGCGTCACTTCTGTGAGGTGTGTATCACGCGGGCGGCTCGCGGAGCTGAATATAAGACAGATCAAAGGCTTGCCAGGACCTAGTTATGTATCTGTGTACACAGGTCTGCTTATTGCAGATCTTCCAGACAACGACATACCGTTGATGACAGGAGGTTTGAGAACCCAACGGCGAGGGCTGCTTCTCAATGTGCAGTTACCACTAGTTTGCATGACGCTCCCGTATCCACTACCCCTGAAGTCATGTGACTATCATTCAAAGAGCAAATCACGGAAGCAGCCACCGGGACGATCGGTGTGGAGCGTAATTAACGTCCGAACTATTTCAATGACAACAACGTGGCAATCCCCAGCTTGGTAGGAGAGAATAATGCCACGCTTCCCACGTCTACAATGGACTCAGGCAATGAAGCGAAAGAGGCAACGTTACAGATTACCCATCGTTAACTGGTCAGGCGTGCTCGTGGTATTAAGGAAAACCGGCGGAGTAAGCGAGGTGAGCGGATGCAGGGCAACGCGGACCGTCGACAACACGAGGAGTTCGACGGTCCACTCAAGGCGATCTTCGGACCAGCTATACAGTCTATCAAAACACCGGTAGGCATGGAAACTTGTCATTCTTGCACTCAGCCAGAGAAAATCGTGAAAGTATGGCGCAAACACTTCGGTAGCCTACTGAACCACCCGGCTACCAATGATTGAGTGATTTTGAACAGCGTGCCGAAACAAACCACTAAACTTTCACTTGCTGTCGCCCCAGAATTATTAGATTTTCAGAGAGAGAACGGTCAGCTGTGCGACGGGGAGGCTGCAGGCGAGAATGGACGGTCAAGTGAGCCCATGAAGAAGGTCGGACGGGCGTTCAAATGCGCCTTGCCAAAATTGTAATATTCCAGTTGGGTCAAACACAGGTTACAGTGCACACAGTGTCTAACGCTAACAATCGAGCACAAATCGGTCTACCTCACAGAATAGGAAAAACCACGAATCCGAAAGAAACGTGTATTAACGCAACTCAGATACCGAGAGAGTTCGATCAACAACGTGTCCTTGTGCATATATATATACATATACGGGGCTCCACAGTCCGGGAGTTCCCACCAATCAGACGTGGTCTCACGCTCACTGACCGCCGACCTCAGGTTCTGGTTGGTCACCTTCCTCAGCCAGTTGCACGGACGCGGCCAACCCACGTGTTCGAGGACCTGAAAGGAAGCGGAAGGGAGTATGTGTGGCAAAACAACATGGCGGCGCACTACATGCTACTACACTACTCCCCCCCGTCGAGAGCACTGGCCGCAGTGCTCCGGACTGCCCTCCCTCTGGCGGTACAGTGCACTCCCCAGCTACTTCTAACTCCTCGCAATTAGTTGATCGATCCTGTCCTGTGGTATCAGGCTTTAAACGATTGAAATGTACCACTCTGAGTCCGGACCCATTGTCGTTAACGTCCCGTATAGTGCAGGTGGATTCGGAAATGATGTCGTGCACAACGTATGGCCCCTTCCACTCATGAAACAATTTTTTTGGAATTCCAGTTTCTGGGGCTTCTGCACGCAACCAAACTTTATCGCCGGGCTTCAAGGGGCTTCCATATGCTTTTCTATCGTAGTAATCCTTCTGTCTCCTTTGGGCCGTCCGCAGGTGTTCCCGTGCTAACGCATATGCTTTCGCCAGTTTGTCACGTAGCTGAACGCAATAGTCTGAGGCTAATAGGTTATCTGGCGACAATCTGGGTACCAGCAAGTCGGACGGCAGTCGCATCTCTCTTCCCGTCAGCAGGTAGTGCGGTGATTGTGCGGTAGAAGAGTGGACGCTAGCACGGTATGCGAGCAGGCACTGAGATACGGCTTCGTCCCATGAGCGGGTGTTTTCTGAACTCACAAACGCTTTCAAGAGGGACTTCAGGGTGCGGTTGACGCGCTCCACAGCACCATTACCCTGCGGATGATAGGCGGTCGTCCTTGTCTTCCTTATGCCCAGTATTCTACACAGTTCATGCATCATTGTACTCTCAAAATTTGACCCTCTGTCAGTGTGCAATTGAGTTGGGGCGCCCCAGCGCGAGATCCAGTGGTCGAAAATGAATTTGGCGGTAGTTCCGCCATCCGCTCGTGGCACTGGCACCGCTTCACACCATTTAGTGAAATGATCTACCATCACGAGAATGTACCTATTCCCTCGGGTGGTCTCTGGTAGTGGCCCGACGATGTCAACTTCTACTATTTCATTCGGATACCCCGTCAGCATGCTCTGTAACGGTGCGCATTGTTGTCTCTTGGGGTTTTTAATTTGTGCACACAGACCACAACTACTGCACACATCCTTGACGTCTCTTCGTTGGTGGGGCCACCAGAAACGTCGTTTCGCGGCTTCTTCAAGTTTGTTCTGGCCCGCGTGCCCCAAATTCTCATGCAGTTCCTGCAAAACACTTCGAACCGCCGATTCTGGGACCACAATTTGGCTTTCATATGTCGGGCCATATTGATAATAAAGGACATTATCGGCTATATAGAGATGGTTCCACAACGACCACAGGCAACGCGCCTCCCAACTACTTCCTGCCATCTCTTGGGTGGTCGGACGTGGCCCCCCCTCTTTTATTCGTCTGTATATGATTTGTAGATCTGCATCGCTACTTTGAATGGCAGCCCATCGATTATTCTCCTCTGGCCTGATGGTGATCGCCATGGAGTACCTCGTGCATGAGGGGCAATCGCCATGGTCGCGAATCGGTCTTCTAGATAATGCATCAGCATTTCGGTGACGCAGACCAGGCCTGTGTTTACATTCAAAGTTGTACTCTTGTAAAAACTCTTGCCAACGTGCAACTTGCCCCTCCGGGTCCTTAAAATTCTGCAGCCATTGGAGTGATGAGTGGTCCGTTCGAACCAAGAAACGCCTTCCGAGGAGATAGTGACGGAAGTGTTTAATAAAATGTACTAGAGCGAGCATCTCCTTTCTAGTGGTACAATAGTTCCTTTCACTTCTGTTGAGGTTTCGGTTTCCATAGGCAATAACATGTTCTTTATCATTATTGTCTAACTGAGATAGTACAGCCCCTATAGCGACGTCACTGGCGTCAGTATCCAAGATAAACATTTTCGCGTCCGCTCTTGTGTCTGGGAGTGCCAAAATGGGGGCAGTGCATAACGCATCTTTTAATCGATCGAACGACTGTTGACAATCTTCGGACCACTCGAATACTCGCCCCTTTTCCGTCAACAATGTTAGAGGTTTAGCTATGTGAGAAAAACGGGGAACGAATCGTCGATAATAAGAAGCCAACCCAAGGAAACTACGAATTTCCTCAACACTCTCAGGAGTTGGCCATTCTTTCACCTTACGCACCTTTTCGGGATCACAGCTCACACCGGACTGTGAGATGACGTGTCCTAAATATTTTACTTCGGTCCGCATAAACGAACATTTGGCTGGATTCAATTTCAGTCCAGCCTCCGCTAGTCTTGAAAGGACGTTGGATAGGTTATGCAAATGTTCATCAACGGTACGTCCGTGTACAATGACGTCATCTAAATAAACCAGACACTGCTTCGGGATCAGGTCTCCGAGCACCTGTTGCATTAATCTTTGAAAGGTGGCCGGGGCATTCGTCAATCCAAATGGCATGGTTTCAAACTCGTACAGACCAGAGGGTACCACAAACGCGGTTTTCAGGCGATCACTGGGCTCCACTTCCACCTGCCAGTAACCAGAGGCCAAATCAAGGGTACTAAACCACTCGGTGCCCGAAAGAGCATCGATAGTGTCATCGATACGTGGTAGTGGGAACGAATCTTTTTTGGTTACCGCGTTTAACTGGCGATAGTCAACACATAATCTTAAGGAGCCATCCTTTTTCTTGACTAATACTACCGGAGACGCCCATGGAGATGTTGACGGCCGGATAATGCCTTTCTCTAACATGTCTGTTAATAATTGTTCCACCTGGCCCTGAAGATGGACTGGTAAGCGACGAGCCGCTTGCCGGATCGGGTGTGCCTCCCCCGTGTCAATTCTGTGTCGCACAAAGTGAGTGCGTCCAGGCGGCTGTCCTTCCCACCAGAATATCGCCCGATGCTTTTCAATTACATCCCGTACTCTCTGTGCTAGGTGTGCTGGGAGGTGTGAGATGATGGTGCTCCTAAATTTCTGCCATTCGAACTCAGCGTGCACTTCCCCCTTCGTTACATGCTGTCCTGTACGGACCTCCACAACACCTGCCAGTGTTTTGTACACAGGTTCCAACGGAAAACGCTCGCCATATACCTGTACGGCCAGGTTAGGTAGGTCCAGGATACATTGCATGGTTATCAAATAGTTACTGCTCAGAACGACATGAAACGGTAAATTCGGAACAATGAAGAAATCCAGTGTACACGTCCACTTTCCTATCTGCACTGTTCCGCGAACACACGCCAATATATGTAACGGTTGTCCATTCATGGCTAGAACCTGGCTGACAGGCTATTGCATCAAACTGACAGATGGTGTATGTCTCATTATCAAGCAGGCTGCATACGGACCCGGAATCTAACAGACATTCAAAGTCACGACCGCCAAATTTTGCTTTCAGAACTGGGCATAAGGTAACATCTCTATCCTCACATTTCGAAACAGAAGGAATACGCGATTGGTATACAGGAGACTTACCGGCATGTGTACGCTTCCGGGCGGATAACGGGCACCCACGCGCCAGGTTTCCATGCCGGCCACAGGTGAACCATCTCTGCCAGTCAGGCGCTTTCACTTGCGGATGACATTGTGTACAATGTGCGCCTCTTGTATAAGCGCTTCTGTGGACTATCTGACCCTGTAATCGGTCAACGGGGGTGTTCTGAGTCACACAAGCAAACTTTTCATCCCCGGACTCAACATGTTCCACTTGGTCTAACAGCTCAACCAGCTTCTCAGCCTTAGCCAAGGTTTTGGGAGCATGAGGTAATGATACACGGGTTTAATGATGCCCTTATCATATTCCTCTTCAAGAGCATCGGTAGCAAGCAATGCCATAACAGCTATCAGAGCGTCATTCTCCTGAGCTGCGCAGTCAAGGTGTTCACCAGAATCCTTCTGAACCGGCCAAAAGCGGAAGTCTAGAGGGAAGATGTTCGTGAAGAGCAATGTGGAATTCGGATGAATCACTGAAGTTCGCTGCTAGACATCTTCAGGAGAAATGTCGGGAACGAAACCAGATTCTGCTTGTCCTGTTCGTAGACAACAACAAGTTCTCTGATTCAGTGACCCTCGAGGCGTTGCGGACGGTACCTGGTAAGGTAGGGTGCCTAGATGAGTCCATCAAAGTGATTGGATCTTTGTTTGTGGACGGAAGGGCAAAAATACAATCGTGTAGGTTTACCTTCGATGATTCTGACAGTGTCATTGGCGTGAAGTAGGACCATGTCCATGTTCCCGCCCCATTTAGTTTACAATTTGCTGCCATGGAAACAATTATTTTTCAGGAAACTGGGGAGGAGTGCCGAACGGATGGATGCCTTTTAAACATATGATGTTTCGGCTCCCCAACCCGATTACATACCTTAACGATGCTCATGCTTCTGTCAGAAGATGAGAGCGTATTGTTTGGATACGTTGAAGGGGAACAACCACGCCTGGCGATGGCTTTTGCGTCCGCAGCGTCCAAATTTGGATTGGAAATCAACACAAGTAAGTTTCTTTCTCTTCTTTAGCCTCCTGCGGTAGAAGGTGTTGTTCCTTTGTCTGCGGCTGAAATTCGCACCAGTGGAGAGATTGTCAGCAGCTGCGCAGATTTCTGCCACCCGGGTAAAAATTTGTCCACAGTCCTGTGTTGCTTTCGGGCGTCCTGAAAGACGCATCCGGAAGAACTACAGTCTGAAGGTGAGCACTAAACTGAGTGCCTTTCAGTGGTGCTGTTTATACTACTGTAAGGCAGTGAAGTGCGGACAATGTATTTCAAGTTCCTGTGCCACCTGAGCTGCTTCCATGCGTAGTCTGAGGCGCATCTCAGGCGTTCGGTAGTCGGACATGATTCTGAACACCGAGGTACTATGGCGAGTGAACATGAGCAGGATGGGATCCCTGCTGGTGCTGAATCATCTCCGTTGACTAGGTTACGTGCGCCCAATGGACGATAATCCTATTCAGAAGCAGTTGTTGTATGGACAAGTGGCATCAAGTAAGTTAACTTCTTGTGGTCAAAAGTGGAGGTACCAGGATGTTGTTCAGGTACTACATCCAAGTTGTCATATTGATTCCAGGTATTGGAAAGAATCGGTGTTTCAGCGACTGGTATGCATGAATACGATCTGGACGAACGTCGGCAATTTCGGCGAACACTTATTGTACTTCCGCGTACGGAAGCGCGTGGTACGCAAAGGAACCAACGGCGCCACAGTTCTTGGTGACTTGACTACATAGCGTTGCGATGTGTGTGGCCGCGAATGCGCTGGCCCTTTGAGATCAGTAGGTCACCAAAATACTCATGGTGCACCGTCGGCGAGATGACGACGAGTACGTCAATCTCGGCTGAGTCATATTAGAATGTTCATTCAATATCTGTTATCAAGTGGATCGGCCATGCCCATGTTCGCATGGCAACTGATTCACTCCTCTTTTCGGTAGCCTGGGTGTTTGTGGTCTCCTGCCCACGCATTTCCTCAGAGTTGTTGGTATATTGCATGCCAAGTGGTTTGTCTATTCCTCCTGTCGTCCGATCTGAGTTTCCTTTTTCATCCGTGCCTTATCTAGAGAGCACTAACGTGCATACTTATATTGAAATGCCTCCAGCACTACATGTAACATACTTGTCTCCTCATTTTAGATCTTGTCGTTACAGTATCTCTCTCTGTTTATTCATCAAGATACAAGGGTTGCGCTTTTGTGCTTGCCAGCCTTGGCTGGCTGGACGCGAAGCTTTACTCACACATCTACCGGTCTTGTTTCTTCAGATTTACACTGGATATGTAGCATGAGGGTTGAACCGCAAGTGATGCGGCGCAAACCGTTCACAGAAATGTTGAAGTGCAGGCGTCCTCCGGCCTCCGTCACTGCCACGGGCTAATCAGAATCGAATGATGCTAGCCATATGAGGTTAATCCTCAACAAATTAGTGGGCCTCTGTATTGGTTTCTGTTACAAAAGCTTCGCTACAGCTTTGTCCATTCCACGCCTACTTTCTTGTAGTTCTTTCCAAAAGTCCTGGTATTGTTACTGTTGCTCATTCTATTCCCTCCCAATTATTATGCATCCTGAAGTTGGGCAGGAGGCTTCTGCCTTACAGAACACTGTGGTGATTAAAATTCTCGACCTTGGCGGTTGAGAAGGTTGACCGTGATTCGAATAGATCCGTGCTATTTCGGCGAATCCACTTGCACCGTACAATGTATAACTATGTCGTTTAAATTTGCCCAAGTCCTTGGCTGCAATGGCTGCATATGTAATTTATGAGCTCCCGGTATAAAGCCCTTACAATATTGCTTACTCGACCGTTATTATCTGGATGGCAGCTTCGGATGGGAACAACCTTCGCAAACTCAGTATCACTGCGGAATCGGGGGATCACACTACATCATAGTTGCTTCGTAATATTAATCGGGTGACAAACAAACAGACTGTCAACAAACCGATATTGCGCAAGTTATGGCTCTAAAACCTTCTGCGCGAACCCCATCACACATTGGCTGTTATAGTGGTGGAAAAGTCATGGACTAAACTAACATATTCAGCTACTCAAGTGCGTTACGACTGTGTGTTCCAGCAAGTGCAGACCTCTCTCAGCCGTGACACTCTCCAACTGGATGGTTTACATCTGATGTGACTGTTCTTGCCAGTTCTCTTGCAGCTGGTTACTTTAACCAAAATGTGAGGGATAAATGACCATCATGCGACCAAAGCTTCGCCAACGACTTAGATTGCTTTTATGGTGGTTCGGGAGGAATGCTTGCTACTCCAACCACGGGCTTGAAATGCGTTCTCGTCGTTGCAGTCAGCCCTGCTGCTTTCGGATTGATCGAATTGAAACGGGAAACGACTAAGCCATTCAGTGGTGGTGACTGGTTTCACTGGCCAGTACTTTTGTTGCCTGTTTTGTGCGTTCGAGTGGCCAAAGTCGCCAAATATTTTCCAGTTGGTACTCGCACCAAGGTTAGCTGAATTTCACTCACTGGTGACGTAAATGAACAAAAACCAATGTAACACACTGTACGGAACATCAAAAGAATCACTATGTGGACATATGAAAACTACGCGCCCTCAATCTCGGTCTCCGTTGACAATTCCGTTTGACCTTTACCGTTGCAGACGTACAACGCCTAATTATCGCCGTCGAATATTTCACCTCTTTTGGTCTCGTGCTAAAGAGACGAAAAGTGCTGGTTAACACGGCGGTTTTTCATACACCGGAAGGCGACATCGAAAAATCCATTGGGGTAACTTTTAATCCTACCAGAAAAAAAGGTTCGCCAACCTGCTTTGATACTTCCCACGCTCTACAAATCTGTCGGGCTTGGCATTAAAAGTGGTACACGACGTTTTTCATCAAGTTGCCACCAAATGACCACCTACTGTTGCACGCGCTCAACTTCACCAAGAATGAATTTGAGAACCTCCCACGGCTCAACATTATTTAGCTCTCCAGTGTTCCGTGGGCCTCGTCATTACATCTGCTACCTAAAACCCCACCTGGCGGTTGATATCCGTGTGGTGATTATGGCGACTTAAACACCATCACCATCTTTGGCTAGTGTCTAGCTCTCAATCTTCAACATACTCTGACTGGTTTGCACCGTGAAATCATTTACACAAGCCCTGATTTGATTCGAGCGTGCCTTCAGATCCCCTTGGACTCAGAAGACGCAGCAAAGCCGGCAACCATCGCCTCCTTTGGACTGTATGAGATTGTCCGCATGTTATTTATTTTGTGAAATGCAACCCAGATCTTTCAGAGATTCATGGACCAAGTTCTCTGTTGTCTGCACTTTGTGTCTATGTCGACGGCATTCCCTCAACGAACGAGATAGCACATGTCACACATCCGCACAGTTTGTGAACGTTTCAATCAGTACGACGCGGCACTAAACTCGTGGGGTTCATGGAGTTTTTGAGATGTTGAACAACCGGTGACGTAAATAAGCTTCCATCAGAGATAATCGTTGCTCCTGAAGATTGTCCGCCACCACAATATCAGAAAAGCCCTAGTCAGTTTTCGGGTGTTTTTGATAATCACTGTCGTATCAACCCGCATCATTCTGAGCTGTTAAAACCTGTTCAGGACCTGCTGAAGAATAACCCGAAACACTTTTTTACAGCCCGCAGCTAACCCTGCATTCTTGGCAGCCGAAACACAACGGAACTTCGGGTCAGTGGGTCAGCTCACCCTGCTATATAAGAGCAGGCGTCCGTCGAACTTAATCAAGTTCCGTGCTCAACACAATACGCTTTGACACTTACGCACTGATGATGTTACATCGCCAAGTGAGGAAAGGTTTGCAACTTAAATGCCAAGCTCGGCGAACATACCAATACTAAAATCACCAACCCAAGCTACGAACAACACCATCACTGTTCCCAGTCATCAGAAATCATGCTTCATTCCAGTGTTCGTGTCACCTTCAAGCTGACCTCAGGCTAATTTTTGTGACCAACCATGTATATGGAAAGTTGGGAATAGGCGAGGCTCTGTCTTGGTTGTCAGTCCAACAAAGTTCACCGACATAACATCATGGTTCCTGGCACTTTTGTTAACGCCAACACGCATTTCAGTCAACTCCGCGTTGACACAGCCCAGCGGTTGCTGTATTCGGAAAGTCATCGGTATATCCTAACATGTGGTGACCATTTCACCAGACGGCAAACGCCGCCGCCTTTCCTCTGCACGAATACCGAAACAGTTTCGCAAGCGTTCATGAATGGGTGGATCTAAAACCATAGTGTTTCGAAGACTCGCACCAATAATGCAGACACAGTTTTAATCGACGCTGTTTAGAGATTTCAACCGGTTACTCACAGCCGACCACAGCAAAACCACTGTATATCGTTCGGCAGTAAACGGCCTGGTCGAACGCTTCCATCATCAAATGAAGGCTGCGTTAAAAGCCCAGCTATATCCCCGGCGTTGGGGTGACCGCTTGTCGGGAAGTTGGAGGACTACTAAAGAAGGCAATGGCTGCTTGGCAGCGGAATTAGCTTACCACGCGACGCTCTATCTTCCTGGTGAGCTGTTCTGAAAGTCGAACTTCGGCCAAATTGCTGTTGACGCTACACCTGTGTGCAGCAGCTGAAGTCAACCATAACAAAAATCCGGCCTTGACCCGCCAGACTGGAAGCCAAACAAAAACAAAAGCACTCTAATCCGTGCTTTTGGAATATTTTCCACTCGTGCTGATGCCATCAAAGCTAGTCTCCGAAAACCATACTCCGGACTGCCCCATGTGGCTGAGTGACTCTCGCAGTCCCGTCTGATCAACCGAAACGAACCACACGACACGATGGGAATTGATCGCTTTGAACTTACCCATGTCGACCCACACCTGTATTATCCCATCGCTTTTGAGTTCGATCGTACTCCCAAGAACTCGCAGTCCATCCCGCTCACGTGTGTAGAACAGCCTGAACCTCCTCAGCTCGAACGGTCAGATGACCAACAATATTCCAGGAATATTTTCCTCAACACGTCAAGTAATCAATCGTTTTTTTTTCTGAGGCGCGACGGGAGAACTCTATGGGGTTCCGAATACAATTTCATATTTTGTGTACAGCCCACATTATATGTCTTCGTACGAAGTGCACATCACTTTACTGAATTGAATCGACTCCACAGTACACTTTTGGTGCGCCCGTCTGGCCTCCTCGGTACTCCTGCTACGTCTAGGTCGGGATTATCTACACCGCGCTGTTAAGGGACTGTGACACGAGCTGGCTGTCTATTCGTGCCTTTATTCCGATTAGACCTTACACATCTAGAATAAGCAATCTCACGAATAGACGAGTTCGGTCGATTACTTGTTAATCCATAAAAGTTCCCGATGTTTTACTGACTCGCCTCTGTGCTGTACGGAATGGAGATTTACGCCAGGAATAGCCTTCAACCGAAGAGGACGGTTGGAAAAACCCTGAACAGGTTCGTAAGCACAGAAGTGGTGGGTGGGTAGCTGCAAAAGAATTATGACAGGGTGCAAGACTCCGATTGTCCACGGTAAGCATTTACAAAAACGACCGACACTGATACATATCTACTGGACGTAGGAGTGGAGCAGCGGATAGCAGACGGGACCACACAGTCTGACTGATTTGAAGTCCACTGGGCTTCTGTTTAACTGAAAGCCTGCACGGAAAACAGGGCGTGACGCCGCAGTTGGCCGCAGCGGCTACCAAGAGAAGAGGAAAATATTAACATAACAATGTCTAGCAAGATTCTAAAGCGGTTCTTAGACAACTATCTCTAATGGAAGGTCTTCCCGGTGACTTCTGAGCCCCTAGTCAGCGCAAAACTTCACCCAAGTGTCGCATGAGCGTCAGCTGATGAAAGTTTCTCACGAGGTAGTCAGTCAGTGGAGACTGCAGGTGTAGCTTGAATAGTCAACTTAATTTTGTGGTCCCACACACTTTGAAAAATTAACAGATGTTCTACATACCATTTTGACTCATTAGGAGATTTTTGATTTATTTGTTTTACCGGTGTGGTGGCGCCACTTCAAAGTTCACATCTTTCATGACACGTGTAACGTACGAGTCAGCCATTTTTAACTCACCACTGTTTGCATTCGCAGACCAAAGTTGGGCAGCGTGGAGACACTGTGGGCAGTATTCATTATAAGTAGTGGTTCCAGCGAGTTTTGCGAAATGGAAAACCAAATCAGGGTCCGTGGCTCAGTGATGAATGCGCCTGATTTATAAAACCGGAAACCAAATTGGTGCTGCATCAGGGCAACAGGTTCTACTACGCAATCCGCCTTCACTCTTCATAACAAGAACAGGAGTAGCCTGCTAGAGCCGCCCCTTACAACTCATCAACAACGCATTAATTTGGACCACACCCAAAAATATTTCCTTCAGCAGCCCCACAATAAAACCCGCAAAACCGACTTTCAAACACCGCAACCAGCAAACGAGGGAGCCAAATGTTCCGTGGGTGGAAACTTCAAACACTCTCCCAAGCAGCAGAATTTAACTGGGGCGCAAAAGCTGCAAGTTGCGAGGCCAAAAATGCTGGTCAAACGCCCTGTAGGGTCGTTGACCTACGCACAGGCGGTGACGTCCCTCCTGCATTTTTACAGGAAGGCCGTCAAAACAATTCGGAAGAACAAGCCTGTTCCAAATCTACAAATCATCTCAACACTAGGCCTCCTCCGGGCCATTCTTCTCACATTCCTCTCTCATTCTTCGCGAAACCCAACGAAAAAGTAGATTACAAGTGCTTATGCACGTACTGTCTGAGTGTGCTTAACAACCTGCTGGACATCAGGTCGTTTATTTATGACACGCAACCCTACGTGTTCGCTCACACGGAGACCTGGCTTACAGGTGATACCGAGGACAGTGGACTGAGTGTCTCAGGGTATTCAGTCCACCCGATTGATTCCGCCCAAGGGAGAATAGAGAGTTCTGCGATTTTCCTCCAGCCCTATCTCCCGAAACCTACGGTTATCGGTGGCTTCCACTTCTATGATAAGTGTGACGCTCTGTGGATTATGACCAGTACTCCGTGGCCAAGACACACTCCTACTAGGGGTTATTTATCGTTCTCCTTCATCCGACGTCTCCGGCAACGACACCATTCTGGTAAGTCTGGACAACGTCTTAGTCCTTAAACGTTTTACTCGTCTGCTTATTATGGGTGATTTCAACGTTCCCAAGACAAACTGAGCATCAGTTTCTCACCAGGAATGTGAAAGCGAACTCTCAGCTTCCTTATCAACGCTGTTACAACGGAAGGCGTGGACAAAGTATGTTACCGGTCTGATGTGGCATCGTTTTGGTCAGACTCCCTCTCTGCTCGACTTAATCATCACTAATGAGAGCCACTTGGTAGGCAGATTGATCATCAAGCCGCCACTTGGACGCAGTGACCACTCTCTATTAGCCCTTCGTTTTATCTGTTACTCGTCACAACAACCAGTGAAAAGGTCCACAGTTCGAAACTTTAATCAGGCAGATTTTAACAGCCTGAGAGCCTACCTAGGTTCAATTCATCTTGACTTTCACTCCGTGGGCCAAAACCACCGTGCGTTTCAAAGCACAGCTTAGAAAGCGGAAGACTTAGTTATACCACGCAAACTGTGCAATTTCTCTTATCGGTCACCCCTTCCGCGCAGTACACGTCGTCTTCTCAGTGGCCGTTCCCGTTTGCTCGTGAAGTATAGGCTTACAGGAAACTCAGTGGACCTAAGCGTGTTCCACATTGTCCGAAACATGTGTAGGTGAAAAATCCGCGGACACACGAATCTCGTACAAGAGAAGGTCCTCCTTAGAGCCAGCAGGAACAAAAACTTCTCATGCAAGCATATGCGACAGCTGAGAAAGAATAAACCTCCAGCTCTTCCTTTGTGACTGACCAACAGAGACACTTCATCTGACTATCTAGTTGAGGCCGAGTTATTCAGGGAGTATTACTCGGCAGTCTACAACGTCGTACCACCGAGCTGGCCTCCTGTACTAGTGTTGCAAAACTTCCGGCAACCGCTAGTTACCGCAGAGTTTTCTGCGCTAGATGTTGAAGACCTTTTACTCAAGGTTAATTCACAAAGTGCAATGGGTCCTGATATGATCCATTCCAGAATACTTAGGGAATCCGCTGTTAGTCTGGCAGAACACCTTTACAAGCTGTGTAAGCAGACACTCCAGACTGGCATCCACCCCAGTGCACGGTGAGAGACGGCAGCCACAACCATATTAAAAGCGGGTGACCGGCACTCTCCGGCTAGTTATCGGTCAAACAGCCCTACCGGCATTCCGTGCGAGATAATGAGTGCCATCCTCAAATCGTCCTTTCTCTTCTACTCAGGATGGCTTACTTCCTAATCGGCCATGCATAACAAACGTATTCATTTTCATGGATAGTTTAACGGAGGCCAAAGACAATGGCTCCACCTCGAATGCTATCTTCTTTCATTTCGCCAAGGCATTTGACCGCGTTCCACACGTCGCCCTGAAGCACAAACTGGAAGCCTGTGGTGTTCAAGAAGAGGCTCCTCGCGGGATTGTATCCTCTTGATAAGAAGACATTCAGACTTAAAACCGGATCGGATCTTTCGTCTCTCTTTCATTCCTGCGGGAGTCTTCCAAGGGTCAGTGCTAGGTCCTCTGTTATTCCTCACTCACATCAATAACCTTCCCGATATTTTGAGCAACACCCTCCTATACACCGACGACCCAAAAATCTGGAATGTCACTGACCCCAGTGCACTACCGATAGATCTTGACGCGATTAAGCGCTGGCCGGATGATTGGAGTCTCCCACCAAATGAAAGCAAATGTGCGCACGTGTCATCCGGTGGGGATCCTGGTAACGCCTTCAGGATTCATAGTGCGTTTAGTACAGTGGATATCATGAGAATCGGTCTGAAGGAAGATCTGGGCACCTGGTTGCTGTCTAATTTATCTTTTGCGTTTCACCACGAGATAGTTGCAAAAGAGGGATTTGCCGCTCTTAGGATGATTAGGCGCACTCCCCACTGCATAGACAAGAAAGCGTTTCAAACGCTTTGCAGGACTTGTATAATACCGCTCCCCGATTTTGCTAATCAAGTCGTGTATACCGGAATGAAGAAAGACGTAATCTGTTGAGTGTGTCTGGCGCGCGGCTGACGAGCTGGTCGCGGGCCTAAAATTTGTCACGTTCGAGCCTCGACTTGAAATTCCTGATCTTGATCGGCGTTTCACGGTGATCTAGTACTCACACACTTCTTGAGAGTATGCCCCGTATAAAAGCTCTTCACTGTAGCGAATAACGATGGCCGACGAGGACACGACAGAGAGCTTTTAAAGTTCCGGTGTCGGAAATTTCTAAGGCAGCAATTCTGTTACTATAGGGTTACTAGACATTGGGACAGCCTTTCTTCTAAAGTCGTCAGCAGCTCTTCTTGGGATTGCATTAAGGCCTTTCTTGATTCTCATTTACCCAAAATTGCATTATGCGAGTAATCTTGGTCGGTTCGTGGTATTCGTTGTAATTCCCAAGAGCGGTACTACACCCTATTTTCAATGATCACCCGCTGATGCTGAGCAAGGAAGGCCGATTTGATTAAAGAACCTTGTGCGCTCGCCTAGAACTCCCGTATCAAGAGCTGAATCTCTGAACGACGAGTGCTTCCCACCTTCGATCGCAACTTATATTAGGCTGTCGATCGCGGTTTCCAGGTCACCACGGTTATTTTATTTTCTTGGGATGTTTCATGTGACAAACACTTCCATCTCTGCCATTTATAACATTTTTGTGTTTGCGTTTCAGGAATGTGAGGAAGAGCTTTGCACAAATTTAGTTGCACGGCTGCCAGGCACAATTTGCCAGCACTGTCTGTCCGTAGAGTTTAGGCTTCACATCCATATCACAGTTGGCTCCATTGCCTCTCAGAAGACAACCTGTTGAAATTAGCTCACACCCAAGTTGACCAAGCTCGTAACAAGGTGTTCTTTCCTATTGGATGTTCTGTAGAGCACTAGTACATTTACACGACTAGAATGTTCCATTTTGCAGTACGACATTCAAACCAGAAAACCAGACAGTGAACAATGACGTGATCTGCAGTCAGATTAGGTAAGCAGAACGTAACCAACGTACCCCGGAGGGTGCTACACAATAAGCCGGCGTGCAGGCGAAGGAAACTGACATGACGTTGGACGGTCTAACAAACCTGTTGGCGCCTATGCGTACTCGGAAAATTTCAAAGCTGCCAGTGATCAAAGTAGATAGAAGGCTCGTCCTGAGCCCTGCACTACGGATGCCACGTGGGGGGGTCAGTCAATGTTTTTCATATAAAACAATGCGTTTATTACGTGTGAACTGTATTTCGTTTCGCCTAGCCTATATATTTCATGATCGTCGGCAGTGTGTTTTTCAGCTGATGACCTCTGCATTAATAATGTTTACGTTGGAATTGAACGTGCCGGAAACACTACCAGAGAGTCTCTTTCCCTATGACAGTGACAAAATATTCCACTTTATTCATCTCGCGCGAACCCAACTCGACAAGTACAAATTCGTGCACACTCGCAGCTGTCTGAACACTATGTAACATATCGACGAGTAGCCGCCTGTCAGGTGCCATATTGAGAGCAACATTGAATTCGTTGTTTCGCCCAAACACCCGAGCTCTTTGTGCTGACCCCTTAATTTAAGTGATTTTCTGAGCAACGCTAATCGCTACATCTATCGATAGTGTGGACCCAGAATAGTCGCGTCTACAAACTTCCAGCCTACTTTTGAACCTACTTTTGAATAGCCACGAAGTTAACAACCCACAATTGGTTCACTGACATATTGATTAGTGTACCTAACGAATGCGCTAAAACCTCGATCGAGGGACTCATCAGAGTGGCTTGAATACCGCCTAGCCCTTTCGCGCTAGTTCTGCTCCATTCTGTAACGTATACTTTCCACGGATCCCTGTGGGCCGACTTCTCCGGAATTGAAAACCAAGTCTTCGCAAACCCTTTATGTGTTTGAAACGTTTCCATGCAATCTTCTTTTTTGTGCCTTAGGAACAGCAGCTTTGCACCAAGGTGGTCCACTGCTGCTGTTTGTTTAACATAGGTGTGTTCTTTTCCGGTGGTACGGTCATATTCAGCTTTAAGTTCCAACAATTCCCCAGCGAGACAGTTGCTAGACGGTTCCCACTGTGACGTCGCTGCGTCTTCCAAAATTTTCCATAATGCAGTATTTCTATATCTTATAGCCCGCTTTTTAGTACTGGATTCCACTTGATACGGCGCATTTATTTTAGAGTCGCTTCATCTGTAGAAACCATCGTTCCCAGTATTTCGGTGTATCAACCATAGGCGAGAGCCAAAATTGCATTTCTTAATGCTGGCGGGTTCTCGAACCATCAAAATTGACAAATCCAGTTTAACAATCAGTACAGACAATTTTGAAATCTGCTCCATGTTAACACCAGTGCAACCGTGGTCTGATTAGAACTGTGGCTAACTTTGCAAGACAGTTTTTTGAGATGCTGTCAAAGAAATGTGTGTGCTGGAAGTCATGTTTGAAGATAATGGCTATCCCTCATATTATGCTCAGATATTCAGTGAACAAAAGCCAGCTACCATGATGGCTATGCCTCTCAAACGAAATGTTTGTCTTACGGAGAAGATCATCTCACCACTGTTGGATACTGGTGCCATGGCAGTCATCGGACACTTCTTCTACGCAGCCTGACTGGCCACTCCGTTTAGCACTACCTTATATCCAGCCACACAGCTCCGAACATTGCTGCCGTTAAAAAGCCACATGTTTATGAATTCTGGCGTGCGCGCCGCGACAGGTACGTGAGCAAGACGGGGCGGGAAATACACCTTCTAGTCAATGAACCTCGGAGTCCGTCGGTTTTAAACTCCTCATTACGTGCCCTTACCTTCATTGTACACGGACTTTATATCACTCGTTCAAATCAACACGACTCATGCCCTTTGTCTTGAGACGCCATGTGGTAGTCGTTATCATGGCCCAACTATGGTAACGCTCTTTTCTGGCACAATATCGCAACGGGGTTTGCCAGAATTTCTCCGCCATTCAAGACTAAAATTCCCCCAAACGATATGGTTTCCAATGTGGTGGAATTCACTGTGAAAACTTAGGTCTTTGTTAGACCTCCGGAATTTAGTAGTCGTAAGTCTAGACTCCGGTTTATTCAGATCGACACACTTTTTGTGTTCGGCGCATCTGTTCATTTAAGTCCACGCACAATTTCACGGTTGCTAACCTCTTCAATCATGTTGTTACCAACTTCGCCGACCCCATCTATTCAAGACTCAGCGTGATGCTGTATGTCACCTTTGAAACCGGGACACTTTGATGTGTTGCGGCAGCCAGTGAACAGAACAACAGGAGACTATTTTCTGGAGTGAAGTTTGGTGATAGATCTTCTCCGCAAGACCTCGCCGCATGACCCAGCTACAAGAAAAACAGAATTTCAGCGAGCCAATTCTGCGTGAACTGTTGCAAATGAAAGCTGCTAGACGACGGCAGGGACGCCGTGCTGCGCAGACTAGTAAGGCTGCCGATCCGCTATATGGGAATAAACAAACTTGCGCGGTTCCTTAAGGGCAGTTACGTGAGACCACATCAAGCCATGGTTGACAGACGGAGTAAGGTGCACTGAAACAGTAGTATTTCAAAGTGACTCTGCAGCTGTCAGCCCTCAGCCAATTACCAACAAAGTGGTCAGAGCGCTTATCTTTCTGTCACTAATCATGAGGTTGTCCACGCCGACGGCTGGATAGATAAAACGTACGCTGTCCTAATCTATACTTCGACTATAAGGCGGTTCGTTTTACCAGGTGATGCAGCTTTTTACTGAAAATTTTCCGCCAGGAAATGCCAAGGTCAAACAATGTTGTTGTTGATGGCTGCTCACATTGTCATCCACTTCATGTGTTCGACTATCCAACCGCGCTAGACTTTCTCGTATGATCAAGCTCAGAATTAATCTGCACTGCAGTGGGTGTCTACGAACTTCAAGCCCGCTAGCCAACCGATTCGGGCCCCAAAGAATAGACAGACGGGAAGGCGAGTTTCTCACTGATCAGATGCCAAGGCACAAGAAAATTATTGTAAGCTAAATGGAGGGGAATAATGACGAACCTCGATATGGAGTTCACCAGACATACAAATCCAGAGATTAACGGTTCACGTGAATATGATTGAATGCGACAGTCACGTAACGGCGGAGTGAATAAACACGAATGAAGGCAGGGTACACATGGGCAAAGGTTCATCAGTGGGATGTTGAGAGGAAGAACTGCGCGAGAACAATTCACCGTAAGCAAACGATATCAAGCTCAACTTTCCCGGGAGAAATGAATTTCGCGCGCGCAGAATTCAAACGTTTTTGACCGTTTTTGCATGGGGGGGCTGGCAATCCCTGCAAGAAACATTTCGTACAAGCAAAGAGGAAGGATCAACGAGAATGGAGCAGATAAGACAGGAAACGTGGTAATCGAATTCCCATGAAACACATGACAGCCAACGTTCAACGCAAGCAGCCGCTTCACAGTGAAAAAACGTTGAAGCGGTTGCAATATAAGCCAGCAACATCCTGAGCTTTTGAAACTTCATTTACTCTCGTTCAACCCTAGTTGTTTCCACTTTCTCTCTGACAGTTTCGTTCGACCGCACGTGAAGAATGAAGCTTCGTCTAGCCACTGTATTTCCGGAAGTACAAGCTGCTTCTATAGGATACACAACGGCGCCAAACCGATACCTTCCGGGGTCTGAGAACTGAGCCCCATGAGGGGGGTTGAACTCGCTAAATATGTGAACTTTAGGTCACCGCTGATTCACATGTGACCTGGTATTAAACATTCTGGTACTGAAATCCCCTGATCACCCTACAGGGTAAATAACATCATATTGAGAGGCCACAAACTGAAACAAGTTTCCACACAGCAGAACAGAATCCAGGCATTGATTTTCTTGTTGACCGTTTGCAAAGGTTAGAATCGTGAATATGAACGTTTTTGCTAACTCTGTGGTGGTTTGGAAGGCTCGTCTTAACCACAATTTATCGCAATAATTCGGATACCGCGCATCTCTCCCCAGTTCAGCCAATTGCTAAGGTCCTTAAAATTCCACTATCAGAAATACACACCCCTCAGGAGTTTCAAGTACATGCTTCAGTCTCAACCACACAGAACTAAAAGAACAATGAAAACTATGGTATATTTCTCGACGAATCCATGAGAAACACGCTCACGAGAGCGTGATCAATGTACAGAATTTGGAGTCATATACACACTTGAAGATTACACTTGTAAATTGTACGAGTCAACTATGTGAATAGAGGAAAACAACAGACATTATATGACAGAAAACTTCAACTCTACGAAGAAAGTTTAGGATACATACTTCTGAGACGATAGTACTCAAGATCTGCAAAGTTCGATAGAATGTTTGAGTTGTTACATCAATTGGGAATCCAAAAGATTAACACTAGCCTGATGCTGACGGTCGTGCCAATAGAGAGGTGCTTGGAGGATGGACGGGATGTGCTGTCAAAGAACTTTATCATTATCGTATGTAGATAGTCCCAAAAAAATGGACGGAAAATTTTGTAGTGATAAGGGGTGAGTGGGGACGCATATTCTTTTGCGGGGTAACAGAAGGACCTCTCGACTGGACGTCATTCTCCGCTTGAATTCCAAAGAATTTTGAGGATCTCGCGATATGCCCAACCATTGCGGAAATTTGAGTGTCCATGCGGGGTGGAATATATTAGTGAAACCAAGAATGGGAAGCGTAATCTCGCGATGAACGAGAGAACGTAAAACGGACTATGTGAGCTATGACGAACAATGGAACATGTGATATTCTGTCACAACCTTTCATGTGACGTTAATAGCATTGTGTTAATTGATGAAAGATATATTGTGTGCAAACAGGTGTTATCAAATAGCGCGAGAAGAGATCGATCATCAGCTTTCCATAGCATACGATTACTGCCGAATTTAGATGTCGGTCATCTCTGTAGGGCCGGTATATAGATTGCGAAGAATATTCCACAGTACCCAGAGGTTGCCAGGTGGTCTACCAGGGTGAGAAAAAGGAAGAGTTGTGCCGCAAGGTTTTCGTTTAGTCATGGGAAGAACAGGTTGAATTTTTCCGAAAGCTTTCGGCATGTCCAGCTTTTGCGTGATGGTTTGCAACACACACAAGCCATCAATAAGTATGGAGTAAGGGCGTTCCGGGTGTTTATCCCGGACGTCTGGTGGTTTTCCGAGCAATACTTGGTTTTTTCGCAACGTCTATCAATATACTGGATCCAGGATAGTCGCGTCTGTGAGCAACGAGCGTCTACAAATTCTGAACAGGTCGAGCAACCGAATCGGGTCAAAAAAGGAAGCTGGTCGTAATGGCGACCTTCTTATTAATAAGGTGCTATTGTTCAAAAACAATATGATAGACCAAATAGTGAAAGTCAATAACACACATCGATACTGAATCCACAAAATATACAAGTTCCGTGTCTAAAGATTCGCGTAAATATGATAAAATGCAACAGTCACGTAATGGCGAAGCGGTCAGGGAGAATGAAACCAGGGTACATCTGAAAGAAGGTCCGGAAACGTAAAGTAAAGAAGGAAAACCACGCGGAAACAAGTTTCCACGATGAAACGGTATCAAGGTTTAATAATACATCAAGATCAACATTTACGGGTGAAATTTTTTGTCACGCGTTTAACTTGAGTGGCAGTTTCAGACTGTAAAAACGACTCATAATCAGGATGAAGAACTCCAACGTAAGGAGACAAACCAATAATAAGGGAATAAGTAGGGCAGAGAACGTGGCCATCAAGGTTCAGTTGACACATAGCAATCATGAAACTCTCACGCAAACAGCTACTTGAGCACCAGGATGTTTGGGTTATTACTAATAGACGTCCATATTTACATCTTTGCGTGTTGAATGTAGACATGATTTCTTATTCGCTGGCAAGTCTAAAAGCGTGAGATCTATCCTGAAATTGATAGTTTTGATCAATTCGAGTAGTGCGTGACGTAACATCACGCAACAAAGTGGGTTTGCCGTCAGATGTTATTAAGTCCGTTTTCAAAAATAACGTCCTCAGACAAGCAGAGCTTGAAAATGGACATGGCGTTCGTTGTCGTTGGGAAATATTTTAAGCTTCGTTCGAATTGATGTATGTTCTTACTGGCACTAAGTGCATACGGGAGTTTGTTTTATTAGGAAAAATTTGAACGCAGTTTTCCCGGGTTTCCAAAGCTGNTCCCCGACTACTCATCAGTATACAGGTGTAATCGTGCAGCAGGAAGGGGAATGAGTTTTTACTGTAGCCTATCGTTTGTCCAGTTTTAGCAACTAGGAGAGATATATGTTCTGCAAAGTTGAATGAGCTTGGGTAGCGTATACCTAAGTCACGTACTGAGTTGGCGGTTGACATGTTGTGAACACCCAGCGTTAAAGAGCCATCTGGTACGTGACAATCATGCACAACCATAGTGGATTTACTGGCCGAAAGTTCCATCAGCCAAGCTTGACACCAAGTGTCTAATGGCTCGAAGTCCTTTTGTATATTTTCTAAATATGGATTGAGATTGCCAGGATGAACATTGCAAACAAGTTTGATATAATCGGCGATTGAGAATAGTTTGCCATGCTTGACAACTTTACATACATAGTTTATATATATGAGGGAGAGCAACGGTCCCGAAACACTTCCTTTTATCACCCCACAAGTGACTGGCCTGGGCGTTGAGCTATTGTCTCCTACTTCCATTGTTTGTGTGCGGCCTGTAAGGTATGAAGAAAATCAGCTAAGCAATGGATCACGTATACCAAAAGATGGTACTTTAAGCAGAAGACGCTTATGGGGCACACGATTGAAAGTCTCCGCCATGTCCAACAGTATAATGATAATCGCTTCTCCGGCGCCAGTAGATTCCGTCACATGGTTGCGAAATTCAAGCTTGCACGTTGTACAAGAACGTTTGTTGATAAACCCATGCTGGGAGTGGTTCATGAGGTTTCGTGATTTCAGGAATTCGACCATGCAGCATGTTACTATCCTTCTCAACACCCCAAAACAAATTAAAGTATGGTTAATGGGACGATAATTGCTGACGTCATGTCGCGAACCACTTTTATAGCGGAGCTCAATTGCAAAGTTTCTCCGTTGAAGAGGGAGGGAACCAGAGGTTAGGGAAAGTGTATAAATATTAAGCAGAAGTAGAGAGATGTCTTCCCCTCTGGGCTTCAGAGCAACGGGGTGAATGCCATTAAGACCAGGTAGATGAGAACAGGGCTATGGCTCAGGAGCGTACTTGTACCTACAGGAAGAGGCGGAGGCAGTATGTGCCCTTCAGTTTCGAAGGAAGCGGCAAAATATGAATTAAAGACCTCACAGATTGTAACAAGATCATCTACAGTGGTTTTGTCCTGTGGTATCACTACTGAGATGACAGAGTCTCCCCCACTATTACTGGGTCCCATCAACTGCATCAACTGCAGGCTCTTATATGTGCTGTTAACCGCAGGTTCTTCTTCACTTATGTGGAACATTTGGGTTCTATATTCAATGACATTGAACATTTCATGCATTTGCATGGTAAAAGAGAGGTTGCATGTTTTCTGGTGCTGTTATGTAAGACATTTGAGCTTACCTTACTCCTTTGGAGTGAGAATTATGCCGTTACCGTACACATTACAGCGTGCCCATCTTTGCGGGATTAAGTTGTTTATGCAAGACCTGAGGTGTTCATTAAATGCTTCGGTTGCAATACTAAGATCGGAGGTCAGAAAAAATGTGTTCCAATCCAGAGATTTCAGCAGTGTGGTAAACACTTTCCAATCGATGAATTTAGTTTGGCGGTAGTGGATGACGGTCGACTCTTTTACCGCTTTTAGGTCGAACATGAAATTGACTATGTTGTGATCACCTCCTGGAAATTTTTTCAAGACGAACACAGTAACAGAAGAGATGCCTGTTGTAAAGATGAGGTCTAAAGTGTAGTCTTGTCTAGTCGGTTCTAAAGCATGTTGGCGCCATCCGTTCAGCTGGACACATGCGAGGAACTCAGCTTGATTTGCAGAGGCAGTGAAAGAGGTCCAGGAGATATTGCGCATGTTGAAGTCTCCGCCAATCATTTTGTACCGTGAAGGTAAGGTTGATACATAGCTCAGTCCACTGATAAGGTTATTCATTTCGTCAGGAGTGGAGTTTGGTTATCTGTAGACACATCCCAAGAGTAATTCACAGGATCCAGTCGACACTAACAACCACAGGATGTCATCTACCATACCAAGACATGGCTCATTGAGCATAGTTGCAGAATACTCCTCCCTTAGGTAAATTGAACATTCTCCACCTCGTCCCACACCACGAGTTTTGCGGAACATGTGATGGCCTGTAACGTTTATTTGTGTGTCTGGAGTCTCAAGGGTGCACCGATCTAAGAATATGCCTCTCATTAATTAGCGAATGTGCATCGAAAAGCAATAAACCTGGTGCATGTTTCTCGTTCGGCATCATTTTTAGACCCTTGAAGCTGTCTAAACCACAAATGTCCTCGTGATTCAAAGACTGGTGAGATCGCTTGCTCTGATGAATTCATAGTGAGCGTTTTAGAAAATGATCGTGTGTCACTTGCGTTTGCGTCCATGACAAGAAGTGTTGGAAAAGTGCCAGTGAGGTATGGTTGGGTAGTGGAACCATGGGGAACGGAGTTAGTAGGGGAGGTATGAAAGGTAATTGTCCCGCTAAAAAGGGTAATGCTGAGGCGAATTGATCATGCCCACCGGCACTTCGTCAACGAAGAGATCGCGGGTTGCGTTTGGATGAGCGTTCGAAATGTAGGGGCTATCCGTATTGAGATGGGTGCGGAACGTAAGGTGAACAACTTCGGAGGAACTCTGGATTAGCCTTACATGAGTATATGCGTCATGCAAGAGATCACTGTTACTAGGCAGAGGCCTGAAATTGGGGATTGGTAGGAGATTCATCTTTTTATTCGCAGGTTACCGATCTGTTACCTTGTTTGTTTATGGCCTTGTGATGCCAAGGAGGAAACTTCGAGCTGCCCAAAGGGTAGTGATTTGATGAGAGTTTGTTATCACAGATATCCCACTGGTGGTCAGTTTGCAGTTTCCCAAGGGCTTGGTTTCAAATTGAGACACCAACGTGTCCGAAAAATAGACTGCCGATGTCCCGCCTTATTTGAGCCGGTTTTCGTGAAGATAGTTTGCGGTCATGACGCTCCATTGATTTCAATATGAGCACAGTCATCTGCGTATCCTCTTTTGCCAGTTGACTTATCGACTGAGACCCCATACACTCGGCACGTCCATGAAACTGTCAAGATCTACTGTCAGATCAATCAGGTCAGCGAATCTGTTCTGTCTGGTGGCGGCAAAATCGTCGGTATAATCATTGGCACATTCAGGCGTGGTGCAGCAAAGCGAAACTGCGCGACCTTTGGGATCCAGTTTATCAACCTTGAATATCATTGTGCCCTGTTTCGATGCGTCCTGGATCACATGCTTAGAGACAGAGGTCCTGAATAGCAAGAGTTTTTGACATTCCCATTCGAGGACGTTCTCTTCTTCATAATTTTTAACAACTTAAGCGAGGTTCTGGACTTAATAAGAACCTGGCACTGTATGGACTGTTCTGCAATCGCTTTGTCATGGAATTTCAATAGTAGCGGGCAGTAGAACTTTTGTGCCTTCTTGTGAAGACGGATGTTGAATCTATTCTAGTAACCTTCGCGAGTAATTTTTGAATGCTTTCTAGGTGAGGCTTATCTGGCACACTGAATACGATGGCGTTGTTTGAGTAGCGCTTCAGTTTCGTGATTTCTGTCACCGATGTGTTGATGAACATGCTTGTGCTCTGAATATTATCCGTCTTAGGACTTTCGAGCACCTTGAAGATATACGATAAAGAGATAAGATTCTCTTCAAGGGAATCAAATGCAGCATAGCTTTCCCATAATTAGTCGAGCTTTGCTTCCGGTTTAGATACCTTGCCAAATAAATCCACTAATACAGTGTCTACAGAAACAGAACAGTTTTAGCCTGAGAGGTCAGAACAGTAGTACCTTTGGCAGAGCCTGCATAAGTTCTAGACCTAGAGCCTTTGCCTTTAGGACAATCAACATAAACTTTAGAGCTTGATACCGTGGTTTTGGCATCAGGAGATCTTGTATGCCGAGTGATTTTGGTCATCATGTTTCGTAAATGAAATCGAATTTTCGGATAGGCGTGGACGTAAGTGGGATGTGAACAGATTATATAGAATGAAATTATCACCGATACCGATTATACGAGAAATTTCTACTTCAATATTGATGCAGTAATTACTCACATTTTTCAAAACGCGCGCGCGCAGTTCTTCACTGAATATCTCCGAAGCGTGTTTTAGAGATTTCCTCGGTATTTGCAGCCAAGGATGGAGCGCACAGGTTGAACCTGAATTGTGTAATAGCACGCTGCGCGCCGCCATTTTGTTTTACCACATACACTCCCTTCCGTCCCCTTGCAGGTCTTCAAAAACGCGGACTTGCCGCGTCCGTGGACCAGGCTGGAGAAGTTGGCCAACCGGAGGCTGAGGTCAGCGGTCAGTGAACATGGGGCCGTTCCAGATTGGTGGTTTGTTTCCGGACCGTGGGGTACCCTTTATATACCGACAAGGACAGTGTAAAAATGGCATCCTTCGGTATCTGTGTTTTGTGAATTCACCTTCCTCGTCGCCTTGTGACTCTTCTTTTTTTGTGTGAGGTAGACCCTATTGTGCTTCGATTATGAACGTTGAAAACTGCGTTTTTGTCGCTCGTGTCTGACCCATTGGAATATTACAATTTCGGCACCCACGGTGGGACAGTATTTCCGAATAATGCTCAGTTCATCAGATACCGAAGAGATACCGAAGCTTGTTCGATTGGTCGAGAAGCTGTGTGTTTCGAACAGCGGACGTGCATTTCGTGTGCATCAGGAGCATGGACTCCCAGCATCGGAGAAATACACTACTGGAGAGGACTTTCATATTTGGGAGGCCCAGGTACAGCGCTACGTGTGGCATTTTAACCCAGACCATCAGGTGGACATCGTACTGACTTTGATTTCTCGTGAGTCTTACAGCAAAATTGTTGACTTTGATATTTCGGATAATCTTGACGATCTATTCCACTTCCCGCGAAGAGGGATCGCAGGTCTGCGTCCAGCAGTTGGATATCGGAAGGAATTTTATGAGAGATGCCAACGTAGTACGAAAAGATAGATGGATTGTATGCAGCAATTGAGGAGACCAGCGAGGATGGCGTTCGTAGAAGAGAGGAGAGCAAAAAGAAAGCGCATTCTGGAAAGATTTGTGGAAGGGATCCGACAACCGCAGTGTCAGCGTGAATTTCTCCTCCACTTCCCTAAAAATTTGACCAAGGCGGAAAAGCCGGCTAAATTGTTGGACCAGGTGGGATATGTAGAGTCTGCTGATGAACAGTTCAATTTTGTGACTCAGAGCTCATAATTGCTAATCGAGGGCAGGTTAGGTTGTCCCGCGGAAACGCTTACACAAGGGGCGAAGCTTGTGCACAAGGCCAGCTAAGAGCGAAAGTCCTAATGAACGGGCGACTCGACTGGCGGAAATGCTTTACTTGTGGCCGGCATGGACACGTGGTGCGTTGGTGCCCATTATCCGCCCGGAAGTGTACACATGTTCGTAAGTCCCCAGTATGTCAGTCGCGTATTTCTCGTGCATTCAAATGTGAGAACAAAGATTACTATATTCTGTGCTGAAAACAAAAGCTGGCGGCCATGACTTTGTATGTCTGCTAGACTCCGGGTCCGTATGCAGCCTGCTAGGTAATAAGATATACACCACCGGTCAGTTTGATGCAATAACGGGGCCTGTCACGTTTTGTAAATGAAATCGAACTTTCGAATAGGCGTGGACGTAAGTGGGATGTGAACAGATTATATAGAATGAAATTATCACCGATACCGATTATACGAGAAATTTCTACTTCAATATTGATGCAGTAATTACTCACATTTTTCAAAACGCGCGCGCGCAGTTCTTCACTGAATATCTTCGAAGCGTGTTTTAGAGATTTCCTCGGTATTTGCAGCCAAGGATGGAGCGCGCAGGTTGAACCTGAATTGTTTATCAGAGCGTCCTGCAGTTTTGTAAGCGCAATATTTGTTTCATTCGCGTTGGCTATGTTCGCGAAATATTGGTCGTTCGGAGCATGCCAGTTCTCGCTTTTATCATTGAAGGAATATCGCTGTAACCTCTTGCTTCTAGAACCGCCATACCTCAAAGTTACCATGTTGATCGTAGGTGGTTCACGACTGTAAATGGCAAACGGACTAGTGAATGCTGTTTCGTGCGGCCGCTGCTTGGGTGCGTCTCCAGTTCAAATGTTCTCACCTGCGTTTCCACACGTCGTCAACCGAATGTGAATCCATGTCTGCCTTGTGCAATACGCTCCAAGTCGTCCGTTTCCATGTTGTCGCAAACGGGATAGTATTAGTTAGTTTTCACTTTGTCACCTGATGACGTTTGTGAATGTGGTCCGAGAAACATTCAGCAGTCAAATGCGCACAGCGTAGATAACAACCCCGCCGTCTAAATCACCTCGAAAACAGCCTGCTTGAAACGGTTTGTTATATGGATTACTCACACGATCATCTAGCACATGGCCTACTTCACGCTCACTAAACCGTTCGCAACTCCAAATCATTGTAATAACGTGCGTTTATTCATTTATATGCATTGCCCAAATTGCTAGGAGGGGTGAACGTGGCGCTTACTAATAAATCCAGCGGAACAACGTCATGTGATCTTTAGCCATCACACGCACATTTCACGTGGCCCTTCAAACCGTCGGCTCAATTCTCCGGATATCCGAATAAGTCCTCTGTGTATAGCAGAATGCCATAACAACCAGTAGTGAAGGTCATATATTCCAACACTCAGCAAAAATAATAATAGCGCATGAATTCTTTGCCAAAAACTTCAGCATACACATTGGTTGTCACAGCAAATGTTATAACCCCACATTTTCTCACCTAACGTGTGAAATTCCATTCTTTTTCTGATCCCCATAAATATCCATTGAGCGAGGAAATTTTTCTACGATGGATGGACTCATGGAACTTCGTCTTGGCCGAACGGTTCGCAAGATGTTCAACTTTTTGTCGTTTTCGAGCAATCGACAAAATTCCGCATCAGACTTTCCGAATTTTTGCTGGATTTTTAGATTTTACGCCCTACCTCGCCAAAGTCGACCTATCTTGGCATCTTCCGGACGCAAATTCTATCCCCTAATGGCGGAATACTCCAAAGATACGTCTGGAAGTTCTCCCCGGATTGACCCGAAACTACTTGAAAAATTCCTCCCACAACCTTGCAAAAAGTAATCCAGTGTAACATCCCAGTTTTGTGGACCCAATCTGTGAGGCAAGCAAACTTTCTTCTTCTCTGTTGTGTGCATCAAAGTTTCACAAACTACAGTTATTTGCTTTTTGACGGCAGGCTTCACGTTTATGCTACTCTTTAATTATTCGTTTTGTACCACTTGTAAACATCTGCAGTGATCGCGCACAACCCAGCGTGCTTCTCACGTATGCGTTGAGAACTATGTTATTTATTTATTCATCAATTCATTCATACTCAGTACCATCATGTGAACTTCGGTAAGTCGATTGTTTCGGTTCGATGGTAGATTTTCTCGGTGTAAACTGATAAGTAATATCAGTCCATTTTGGCTTGGATCACAGAAATTGAGGCTAGTAGTTCGTTGGTGACCAGGTCCTTGCACCGGTGAGCGCCGAAGATCTCACCGTACTGCGACAAATGATGCAATGAAATTTTCAGGGATATGCATAATACAGTTTATTATCAAGTGGGGGCGAGGGTATCCTCGATCGTGCCCTCATTAGGACTGTGCAAGCGATCTGTTGGATGCCAGGGGTTCAGAAGATGAAGGGAAGCGGTGTCTGGATGACCTCCACTAATCCTATGCTCAGATTGGTAGGCAAGATTGAAGCCATTGCTGGTGCCACCATGATCTCTTCCGAGCCCAACTCAATTGAATACTGGGACAAATGGTGATCAGTAGCCGGAACGTCCAGATTCTTGTACTGATAAGCTGGAGGTTTTAGACGCTTCGACTTCAGGTTCTCCGATTTCAAATTTAGTTGTGCTCTGACGACTCCGTTTCCACAGGGAAAGAGCACCAACAGGGCTATACGGATTGAACTGTTACCGCTACTTGCAGGAAATCACACGCATATGAGAACGTTTCAGTTTGCGAACTGATGATGTGCATCTAATATGGATGCTCAGCCGTACGTAATATCGTATACCTTCTGTGCTGGCAAACTAGAGATAGTAAGGTAATCGCCTAGTTACAGTGCTTACCAACGCATACGACTTGAAATTACTCACAAAACTGTGCATTAACTACACCGAGTGGATGGTTGCAGTTTTCGGCTGCTGTCCTACTACAACCGATCACTTGTCTTTGTGCCTTTGTTTTGACGTACCTCTAGCGTCGGCAATCATTGATCGATTGATTGCACCTCCGCCTTCTATGAACATTGCCCGGTTACGTCATTCATTAGGATTTGGCTGCGTTCGGCATTACCAGACAACCTTGTCCCAGCCCACCGTCGCGAGATTCCACATTCTTTGAACCTGTCTATTCTAAAATCACCGCACTGACACATTGTTTACCAACACACCTCCACCAGAAGATCGGAAGATAAACAGCTCTTCTGTTCCTTATTCCTAGGTCCAAACAAGTTTGGCGCAGTATGACCTGCATGCAGTCCAGTGTATCATTACAACGCATGCTTGAGGGTAACTAGATCAAACTCGTTGGATGCAACAAATTTGTCGCAATCGGTGTTGTTGCTCGAACACGTGAATTTCTCGCACTCACTTTAGATAGAAGAAAACTCCTGCTTCTCTTGATATAACACTTTTTGTCCGTCCTCGGCTTGGGTCGTGAAAGTACTCTGTTTGGGATTTTCCTGGGGAAGTACACATTTCTGGATCGGAGGACTGTTTGATTTTGGTGGTTTGAGAGATACGGATGAAACTGTAACTCCTCGTCATTTTGTGCTTGCGTTTATTTCTCACTAACTATCATAGTAAATAATCAACAGAACTGAACTAACGCGATTTTGGGTCAATTAACTTCCTGCTGCACCTACTCAGTCAACTATCACGTCAGTATTTCAGTCAGCTCTCGTTTCGTGATATACCACTTCTGAAAAGATTGCGCATGCAGCCATCAGGCGATTGTTTTTATCTATTGTTCATAGAGGATTGAAAAATGAATAGGTCCCAGTTCGCCACGAAAAAACTGTGTATTAACTGGTTCACTGTTCCTTCTCTGTGTTCGAATACAGGCTGTCATTTGAGGTAGCTGAATGCTGACCTATTCGACAACAACTGGCCCACCGTTAAATACAATTTATCTATGGAACCGCCACTTCGGAGGAACGCTGTTGCCCCTGTCTTTGAGATCCACAAATTTCATTTGGTAGTGTATCGTGTATTCGAAGTCGGAACTTTCGGATTGCCAGTTAAAATTATACTAAGGGAATGCACAATTGTCGAAGGACCACCCGCATTCTCGCGACTCCTGAAGTCTACTGCCGTGGAAACTCAGAAAGGCCAGAGCGGAATTTGATCATTACTAACGATCCCGCCTTGAGATAGACAATGGACCTGAACCTTGCATCTAAGTCACAAAAGGTCAGCCGGTGATTCACAAGTCTGTGGTGAGTGCCATATCCAGAGCAAAGCGACATTCTTACGCTGCTATGCTTTCTTTCCCACCCGCAACTTCCCATCCGGGTGAGTGAGCACACGATTGCATTTTCGAAAGAAGTCCAAACTCTCGCACTGCTGATAATACAACGCAGAAGTTGTAAGAGTTTATACACAAAATTACGACGTAACGTCACTGTCGAGGCTACGATTCTATGTCAGAGAAAGCCCTCAGAAAGCAGCACAAGTTGAACATGGAAACTATTCGCCGTTACTTTAATATGGGTTGCTTCAGAAAATTGTGGGGGTAAACTGTTACAATGAGGAAAACAAGAAACTCCGACCTCTGGTGGACGACTTACCAGCAATTTTGTAGTAGCTTACTGAGGTCCGTGCTGTAATCACCTTCTGCGTCCACAAAATCCTGAGCTTCCTGCAACGTGAGAGTTACCTTGCTAGTAACACCGTTCATGTTTATATTATTTTCTAAATGTAAATCTACCACATTACACCAACCTCAAAATTCGCGTGATGATGTGAGTATCCCAGCCTTACTCGACTCTGTGTAATGCATCCGAACCATCTTCACTGATGTAAGCTACATACGGTAAAACAAAAATGTTTGGGTTATTGCCGTTCGAAACGTTGCTGAACCAGTTTGACGGTTGTTTGAATTCTGGAAGGCGACTTCAGTCTTCTTTGAGATTCGTCCTCTTTGACGGTGGTCGTTCCATTGTGCTAAAGATTATCTGACTTCCAGCTCCCTGGCGCCCTTGCTTGCTGCGCCGAAGTCCACTTGTGAACAGCGAACGAGTCTGCAGAACAAGTCAGGTTCGGAGCAAGATGTGTATTCACTACACCGCGCGCAACATCTCATCTAGTCTGTTATCGATACTATAGATATAGGTCAATGTTAACAATCTGATTGGCCAGTGCAAATATGACGTACACGATTGGCTGCACTCCACCACATCCTTCCTCGTATAAAGAATCTTCGGTATTCTTCGGTTTCGTAGAACGAACTCGTTCTCTTCAGTGGAATTGAATTCAGCTGCTGCAGAACTTGTGTTCGTTGATTCCTGCTTCCGTAGGTGTACTCTGTTCCTCCTTAATGTCCCGTGGTTTGCGCGCACCACATAAGAACGCTCACCATCTCGTCCTTCCACAATCCATGGGGCCCATCTATCAGAGCCCATACCGAACGGCCGAATCCAAACGGTATCTCCTTCGTCCAATCCTGGTAGCTTATGATTCCCTTTGTCATACTCTTGCCTTTCTCGTTCCATTCGTTGTTTCAATCGTTTTCTTACGGTGTCCCACATGACAGTTTGCAAGGCTAGACGATCTTCAACGAGTGGTATTCGCGTTCTTGTTCTTCTTCCTATGAGCCGTTGTGCCGGACTCAAATCTATATCTGCTGACGGGGTGTTTCTGTGTTCTAGCAGTGCCAGATAGGCGTCTTCTTTGGCTGCTGAACATTTCTTCATTATTTTCTTTGTCGCCTTCACAGCAGATTCCGCTTTACCATTAGACTGACTATGGTGTGGACTGGAGACTTCGTGGTTAAAACGCCATTTTTCGGCAACTTCCGCAAACTGTTGTGCTAAAAATTGTGTACCACCATCTGATCTCAAACACTCTGGAATACCATATCTTGCGAATTGGGCTTTCAACCTGTTGATTACCTCCTCGACTGATGTAGAATTTAACGTCTCAATTTCAAAAAAGTCGCTGAAATAGTCCACCAAAAGTAGATATGACATGTCTGCATGCGAGAATAGATCAACCGTTACGTATTGCCGAGCTCGCTTGGGACTGAGTGGAACACCATAGGTTCCTTTGGCTGTCGAGTCCCGTACTGCTTGCAGACCATACAGGTTGAAACAAAATCCTCGATATGACTAGTCATGCCTGGCCAGTATACGGTATCCTTAGGGCGTATCGTACAACTACGCACACCGAGGTGCGAACGGTGTATTTCTTGCATAGTGAGTTTTCGGGGAATAATCAAACGTTCTCCACGGAACACAAGACCGTTCTCTGTAGTCAACTCATCCCGGACCTTGAAATAAGAACGAATGATTTCACTCACTTGTCGTACGTTGTCGGGCCAGCCGTTTCTGATTTGCTCTTCGAGCTTCTCCATCTCTTCGTCACTGGCAAACGTCTGCCTTATTTGCGGTAACCGCGAGTCTGATTCCGCAAGCGTTAGTTATACTTGTTCATATCCGGTGCAGTTGTCTTCTTCCGTTGCCAGTGGGGCTCGCGATAGTGTATTCGCCAGTACCATGTTCTTTCCAAGAGTGTATCCGATCTCGAAATTGTACTTCTGTAGGCGTACCAACATTGCCTGCAAACGGCGCGGCGCCTTGTTCAGAGACTTTTTTAACGACAGTTGTCAACGGTTTATGGTCGGTTTGGACGATAGTTTTTCTCTCAAATGTGTAATCGTTGAATTTTTCCATTGCAAAGACCACCACCAGCAGTTCCTTTTTGATTTGTGCATATCGGGTCTCGGCGCGACTCATGGTTCGACAGTGGAAATCAATCCGCTGTCCGTTCTGCATGAGAACTGCTCCAATCCCGTTTTGGCTACTGTCACATTGTGTCACTAACGGCAGACGTGAATCATAGTAACGTAATACAGGAGCTTTGACGATTAGTTGTTTGATATGCTTCCACGATCGCTCCTGTTCCTCTACCCACACCCATGGCGTATCCTTGTGGGTCAGTAGCCTAATGTGCCCCATGATTTGAGCCAAATAGGACAGGAATCGACTCAGGTAATTAATAATCCCATTGAAACAAGTGATACCTTTCGCATCACTTGGGCGTTCCATATTCACTATTGCACTGATTTTTGCTGGATCCGGCTTAATTCCCTCTCTGGATAAAACGTGTACGTGGAAAGTAACCTCGTTGGTACAATATTCGATTTTCTCCTGTTTGAGCTTGATGCCGACCCGTTGGCATCTAGCTAAAAAGAGTTCTAGATTTTTGTCGTGTTCGACTTTGGTACGACCATGGATCAAAACGTCGTCGACTATGCACATGACATCGGGTAGGTTCTCAATCGCTTGGATTAGTCGTTTTTGGAATATCTCACTGGAGACTTCCAATCCGAACGGTAGACGAAGCTAAAGGACACGACCAAAAGGTGTCCCGAATGTCGTTAACAAACTGGACTGTTCGGCTAGTTTTACATACCAGAAAGCAGAGTGCAGATCTACCTTGGTAAAAACAAGCGCCGGTTAGCTGGAGAAGAATGCCTTCCAATAAGGGAAGTCGAAAATACTTCCTTCTTAATGCTGCGTTTAATGGTTTTGGGTCGATACATATTCTCAATTCGCCGGATTTCTTGCTGGTTACAGCGACCTGACTAACCCAATCGGTTGGCTCGTCTACTTGCTGTATTACTCCTAGATCTGTCAGTCGCATGAGTTCCTTTTCAAATGTATCTTTTACCGTAAGTGGCAAACGACGAATGGGTAACACGACTGGTTTCGCGTCTGAATCGATGCTCGATTTACAGACTCCTGGAAAGGTTCCCAAAGTACCATCAAAGACACTGGAGTATTTTAGACACATGTTGGTCAATGGCGAGGTTACTTTATGTATCCAGTTAAATTTGGCCGATTCCAGCGCTTCGATTGCTTCAACTCCAAGGAGGGGTGAGAAATCTTCTTTGACCACAAACAAAACTTGTTCGATACGTTTGTCATTATTAGGGTTGCGTAAGATTACTGTAAACTTCCCTGTAGGTGTCACCGTTGTTCCATTCCACATTCGAAGCACGAGGTTCGTATTCGTCAGTGGTTCGTTTGGGACGCAGGACCGAGGGACGAGATTGACACCTGCACCTGAGTCCACCTGGAAGTTTATTGTTATCCCATTCAGTTCAATTTCGGCAGATCGTATACCCTGGTGCGGTTCGTTCACTCCAACCGCACACACTGAGTACCTTCTAGGCTGAGTTGCCTTTGTCACACCTGGACCACTCTTGCAGCAAACAGAGAAGTGATTCGCTTTACCGCACTTTGTGCAAATTTTCCGCCAGGCTGGACATTGTTCTTTCTTGAAGCCATGGGTTCTTCCGCAGAAAGTGCAGCCTGCTGGAGGGTTTCTTGGTTCTTTGACCATCACGCGATTGACATCCTCTGTCGAGTGAATTTTGAGGGCTTCGGCCTTTCTGTCGGCTGCCTCTTCACTTCGACACATGTCAGTGCATTGTTTGAGCGTCAACTGAGGATCCCTCAACATTCTCTTGGTCAAATTGCCGTTTCTCATTCCGATAATTAACCTATCTTTGATCAGTTTGTCATGCATGCAGTTACAGAAACCGCACGTTGTGGCCATGGATCTCAGAGCTTGAATAAATTGATCTACGGATTCCCCAGGTTCTTGGACGCGGCAATTAAATTTATATCTTTCGAAAGTGTCGTTCGTAAATCCCAAACAATAACATTCTAGTTTCTTCATCACGTTTTCCCAGTCTTCTGGGTCTTCGTCTGCCTCATACGGAAATGTGTTAATGCAGCGGACGGCCTGCTCTCCGATGGCATGTCGAAACATCGCCATCTGAAACTCCTTCTCGGCTGACGACAGTCGAGCTAGCGTGCGGAAATCTTGAAATTGCAACTTCCACATTTTCCATCTTTCTGGAAGTCCTTCATCCTCATTCAAGTTCAGCTGGGGCGGTGGTCGGAGATTCAATCCAGCCATTGGGCTCACACCCATCCAGTCCGGGTTCTTCATCTCTGTCACCACGTAGAACAAGTCAGGTTCAGAGCAAGATGTGTATTCACTGCACCATGCACAACATCTCATCTAGTCTGTCATGGATACTATAAATATAGGTCAATGTCAACAATCTGATTGGCTAATACAAATATGGCGTACACGGTTGGCTGCACTTCACCACAGTGGTCTTCTCCACACTTTCACCAGAGACCGCACAAATAGAAACCAGTGAAACGTGCTGTTCAATGTCACATTATTGGCACCTCGTTCTGCTACTCACGGTCCACCAATATGATCTGGTTCCAATAGGATAAATTCGTCTAGACCAAGTTGTGTGCGACTGTTGTTCGGCAAAATGGTGCTGCCAAAGATAGCAAGCATCACTCAACTCAGAATGCGATTTACTCACACAACCGAGAGACAAGCGCTAACACAATCACATGCGTCACATGCGGTTGTGGATAGCTTAGCGTGACGGCGGACAGGGAATGGATGGGATTTGACCGATCAGGTGAGCATTGCAGCAGTTCCAGTCCCTTCTAGTCGTCCCATCCTGATTCACTTGGATAGTATCACGAGTCCCTCCATCCCTTACCGCTTTTGCTCACCTCTATGTTGTCTATGTTCCGTTCACCTGCCAGTCCGACTGAGTAGCAGCCAGGTGCCTGAGGCCAAACCACATGGAATCGAAAACCCGGGCTCAGCCGGGATTTGAACCCGGAACCACTCACACCCGAAGCGAGTATCATACCCCTAAACCACTGAGCCATGCAGAACGCCATGTAGAACAAGTCAGGTTCAGAGCAAGATGTGCATTCGCTACACCACACACAACATCTCATCTAGTCTGTTATCGATACTGTAGATATAGGTCGATGTCAAACAATCTGATTAGCCAATGCAAATATGGCGTACACGATTGGCTGCACTCCACCACAGAGTCAATAAATAAAGTTGGTTTGCAGACTCGCCGTTTCTGCTTGTGACTTCCGATTCGTGTTAACATGAGGCTGGGAAAAATCTTGGCGTATGAATCAAGAAGCTAATGGCTAGATGTCTTCGATAGGTCAAGAAAGTTAAAAGCCACGAGTGTTCGTCGATTACTACAGGAATTTTAGTATCCAGATGATGCAAAACATTTACTGTAGTGAGATTAATCGTAGGTTGAAGGAAAAGTTACCTGATAGATAAGAAGCCGGTTCACGATCGGGGCAGAAATTTAAAAGACGAATTTTCCATCCCAGGTGACTGCTTCCCCAATCTTGTCAATAATTCCGACAGCGTCCCACAGGTTTACTGGGGACATGAACTAGTGTGATGTTCACAGAGAAGTTCTACGTGGGATCTACTCCGTTCTTGATAATGGGACATTCAGAGTGAGGATTGCGTCGAACATTTTGTCTTCTTTCTTTATTTGTTGGTAGGCTTCTAAGGGTCATCACTCAGTCCACTGTCATTCTTAATATAGGCCAACGGCCCCTCAAACAGTATTCCCAGAAAAGTCCGCCGTGGTGGTTCCACACGTATTCGGTGGACGCACTTACAGCACCCAACTGTCAAGTGGAGAATCTAATCGCCTGTTTGAGAAACACAGAACATATTGACCTTGAATGTGTGCCTCTCTCGCCAAAGAACGGTGATAGGCCCCAACGGCTTGGTTTTCTCTCGATCTGCCCTATTGACAGTGATGGAATGCCCCCCACTGACGTATGCTAACTGGACAGTTCTGATGGGCGTTTCCAGATGCATCAAAGCCTTGGTTGTGTAATAATGAACGAAATCTAAGGTCGCTCTGAGATGTATCAACCTGAAACAGATACTTTTACCACTTGTAGAGGCATATAACTCCACACTGGCGGGATCATCATCATAACTTTCAGCCGAGGGACAGAAATGCTAATCAACAGGGGCGCCGAGATCTCAACAAATCCTGGTGAGGCATTCGTTCCCCTCCATGTTGCAAAAGAGAGCAAGATGATTTGTGACGTCTCCCACACCAGGAGTATCGTAAACAAGTGCTACTCAGTTTTCTTCTAACCGGTTTCATAACAATTTCGTACAAACTGGAATCATGCTTGTTGTTCAATTCTAATTTTTCGGATAATTTTGTAGGTGGTGTCGGCCAGCTCATCGTGGTCTAATCACCTCTCGTATGAGCACCTTCGCAATGGTGGTGGGTACATGAGTCACAGAGGAAGGTGTGTCGCCAAGTATTGTGTCAGGTGATCACTAACGTTGACTGTGCTGTCGTGAACATACGAATACAAAAGTCAACAGATGTTTACTTCTCGTTGATCATCCAACTTATGTCGCTGACATAAAGCTTCTGGTGAAATTCTGGGTAAGTATGATGATGTTCACTGCCAACTTACTCAGCAGGGACCCTTTCATTAGAAGCAGATACGAACCCTTTTTGTGGCACGTTATACTTGACAACACATTGTAATGCCGTTCTGAGGTTTTTGACGTGGAATGCATTCCATAAGGCTGATTCCATGTTTAGTCCAGTACGAGAGCACGGCTGCTGACAGCCTTATGCGGGGCGGAATCAAAAGTGATAGTGATTCAGTCTAAAGCCAGGGTGCACACCTGTAATATTGCACCAAATTTTTTTCATGTAGCGGGCCGCCAAATATAAGGGGCTGAGTTGCGTTTGATGCTCGGGGCTATTCCAAGCCGCACGTATAACCCTGTGTCCACCCCGGTTGAATGGTTCAACTTCGTAGATAAAATGCCCGATCACCACGACAGCAAACAACAGTTTGTGCTCTCTTCTCTCTGTTCGTATTTCTGGTCGAATTGTTGGTTGACAAATTAATTGCACAGCCAAATAGTTCAGCTTTCCGTTTTTGCCCACCTTCCTACTGCGAGCGTCCTGTTTCCTACAGAGTGCTTTGTGTTGGTTGGTGGGTATCATCTGATTCTACCCTCTAGCACCATCTTTTTTATATGTAGCAACTCCCCGTCTCAACGGACTTTAGGCTGTCTCTGAGCTGTTTTATTTTCAGCTGTACGCCCTTTGTTTTCAGCCGAGCCTGAACCTTTGTACTTACTCGTTGCCCTTTCACTGTTCGAGTGTTATCAAACCCTTGATCACTTACCATTCGGACAAGTCGGTTGCTCTAGCCCCGAGCGTAAGAAGCTACAAACAAGAACCAGGTATGTTTTGGAACAGCCTATTTGTCATGTTTTACCAACTGCGGTTACAGTTTCGGCTGTTACCTTCGGGATAACTATTATTCATGTGAAGTTTTACGTCCAACCTTTAGACCAACAGAAGGCACAGGAACTAAACGCTGTCCGCTCAATCTCCGGACCGTGCAAATCGATTGTCCGGGCACCGACAAGCGTGAGTGTCCATCATCTGTTAGGTTTGAAGTTGAAAATTGAATTGATGACCGAACCCGTAAGAAAGTGGAGCGTCTTCATAGACGCTCCACCACTTATCACTTCTTTTCAAATAAAATTTTCTGTTACACTCATCATGACTTGCTTTTCGACAGGGCAAGGCTAACCCAAATGTCAGTCTTCCTCAATATCCTGACAGGTGATGTGCAACGGCTACATCAAAGATAGCGTAATTTGATTTTACCAGGGCTTTCGACTACATCCCATATGGCCCACTTGTACATACACCGGGAGATTATGACATCCGAAGAGAAGGATTCCGCGTTGGAGTAATTTTGTCTTCCACTACGTTCAGGGGAAAGCCAAGGCGGCTATTTTATATCATTTTATCAGCTCCAGTAGAGATTCTTGAGGGTCCGTGCAGTGCACTAATATTCCTGATATGTACCAGTGACCTTCCTCAACATATCTGTGGCGGCGGGGAAATCGGGGACGCCGTTAATCCCAGTCGGTCGCATGTTTACTTTGATATCATAAGACGCTGGCCATCTGGCTGCATTCTTTTCCTGAAAGACAACAAACATTCATACATAACATTCGTATAAGACTCCGCGGACCCTATTGTGATACATTGTACAAAGAGTACGATATATATCACAGACGTTGATTCGAGAAAACGTCCTGAGGTCTTGGTATCCATCTAGTCTGTCCTGTTGTCGCCAGCGCTCTATGCCTTTTAATGGGGGATTTGGTAACCAGCGTGACAATGAGAACCATTCCGCACGTAGACCGACATGGGTTCCAAACGTTTCACGGGGTCCATGTATTGCCACCGCTTGAGTACGCACTAGTCATTGAACTTGCTCAGCTGGCGGCCAAGATGACCACTATTCAGCAGCATTTCTCTGCGATTTCTAAAGCGAAATACATGGTCTATGTCAACTTGGGCCTCCAACACTGCGCAGTGCCTTAAGCCTTACACAATCTCTCCTAAGCACAAAACTCGCGAGTTAGTACTTCCGTTTGTTAGCTCATAATGCCCAAAGATATCACATCGGAAATCCGTAAGGGCTCAGACGTCTAGCTGTGAACACAAATGGTTTACCACGTATTTCAGCCGCCTTGATATACATTTTGGTCTTCGGCAGCATCGGTTATGCTTCAATGCGAATTGTTGCAACATACAGGAGAGGAGCTTTGTTCTGACTTCCAGTCGCACAGGTAAGAGGTCTCTGTGCGACGTGGAGACGAAGAAGGACAGCGTTCTTCTGAGGAAAGGTTTTCCAACTATACTCCTGTAAACAGAAACAACGCAGACAAGCATAAGCCAAAGGCATGGTAGGTCATGCACAAACACATTACACAAACGAGAAGTGAAATGGCATCAACTACCCGATAGCACGCATTGCTACACGTCTTAACTCCAGTCAGTGCACGCTCACCGGGTTTGATTACGTCGCACACAGGCGTTTACCTGTTTGTTCGACTATCCAAAGTTATGTTAACATCCGATCGCTTGCCTGCCTGTTTGTTTCGCACCATTCTCTGTCATGCCTCGTTCAAACCTTGTTACTCAATGTGACTACATCGTCCACCACTGTTCACCATTCTGTTTCTTGGTTTGAACATTGTAGAGAACAGGAAAAGTTCTGGTTGCAGAGCTGTTCCAATTCACTATAGGTTCAATGAACGTGTAGGCCAAAAACCCGGTGAAATGTCTGTTTCTGCTAATTCATCAAAAATCAATGTTTACACGTTTACATTCACGTTTATATTGAGCACGTATAACTGTGTGTATTATTTTCGATTCCTTTTGCTATTCACCCAAAACAGCACTCCATGACTGAAGCAGTCACTTTTGTTGTTCCACCATTCTTGGATAAGAAACTCATTTTTAGTCCACATAAGTAGTTGCTGAGTTTTTCAACCAGCGCGTCACTGCAGACTGGACCACGCCTTGCCGGATTCGGTCTGGCTAACCAAGAACCTCGCAAAGCATGTGTGTAGCCTCCCTTTCAACTTATACACTTTGCATGAGTGGGAAGCAACTAAAATTCACTCACCGAGCTTGTCACACTATCCGGTAAGCCCTGACTACATCAGCCATTCATAAATCCGAGGTTAGGCGACACCTGGACGTGCGATTTGTCGCCTCGGGCGCAACAGCCGATAGGATCTTTATCCATGGAGTAACTTCTGCTTAAGAAGTTGTGGATGCAGTCTCCTTCGGTCAGCACACACCCTCTACGCATTGCTGCCTGTCCTTCGTCTCTGTCAAATGCTGCATATCCAGACGACGAAATTCTGAACCGTTTTATGCCTCTTCTCCCGCATCTCTCATTATGGAGACAAACCGCGAACCAGTCTGGCCACGAACTTTGTTGTCACCCCCACAAAATTGGTGTATCGTTTGATCAGAGACAGAGGGTCTTGAATGGNAGCCTCCCTTTCAACTTATACACTTTGCATGAGTGGGAAGCAACTAAAATTCACTCACCGAGCTTGTCACACTATCCGGTAAGCCCTGACTACATCAGCCATTCATAAATCCGAGGTTAGGCGACACGTGAACGTGCGATTTGTCGCCTCAGGCGCAACAGCCGATAGGATCTTTATCCATGGAGTAACTTCTGCTTAAGAAGTTGTGGATGCAGTCTCCTTCGGTCAGCACACACCCTCTAAGCATTGCTGCCAGTCCTTCGTCTCTGTCAAATGCTGCATATCCAGCCGACGAAATTCTGAACCGTTTTGTGCCTCTTCTCCCGCATATCTCATTATGGAGACAAACCGCGAACCAGTCTGGCCACGAAGTTTGCTGTCACCTCCACAAAATTGGTGTATCGTTTGATCAGAGACAGGGGGTCTTGAATGGTACTTCGCTCATCTTGGTGAACCATCCAAATTTCTTCGGCGATGGGCGTTGGCGTGGACGCATACAGAGGTTAGACGGTATGTGTTGGTAGTATATTAAGTCCGGCACGGGAACAGAGCATTAGGTTGCCCTCTGAAAATCCTTAGTAAGAGGAAAGCCGAATCTGGCACCTGTTGGTAACCAACGCTTTCTCACACAACCGATTAACGCAGAGTGACTACGTTCCTGGTTTACTTCATGACAGTGGTCAACGTTGTTCTATCACGATGCGGTAAGGTAGCTCCCTGTTCTTCAACCGAGCTTCATAACTCTAACGGCGCATCCCTCCATACCTGTTGTCTGCGTCAACACCTGAGTAATGTCGGTCCCCGGAGAACATTCTGGCGGATCTTCACAGATCGTAGCTGTATTGTTTGCCATAATAAGCTTGAGTTTCTTCAGCGTTTCGACCTCATGATCAGCACAAGAATTAAAAAGCTGGCTGAATCTCTGACGGATTAACATTGGGGACACTCAAGCACGCAATAAGGCAAGCAGCCTGCACATTTTGCAGCTGTAAACACTTCAGAACTGCGCATATTTCTTGTCGGAGTCTCCACAGCCCTTTCGACTCATGAAGAAAATGTTGTCTATCATATAGACCTAAATGCATGTCATCAGGACTAAGACCCCCGGCATCACGCCGGACAATGCCTTTGGGCGCGAACAGATTTACGGTAGCCAGGGTGAAAATCAGACAGACGTCCGACCAGGGAATAATCCATGCTTCTAAAACTCCGTTGATCTTCCCACCATCTATGGTGCCGTGAAGTCAGGCGGTTAGCAACACTGTGAAGATTACATGACGTTGCCAAGGCCACAGTGCACAATTCATTCGCTTTTGTAACGCGTAACCGAAACCAGCGAGCGTGCACGAGTTGGATTTCAGTTGTGAAGAATATCATGCCGCTGTGTTGTTGGTACCGTTTCAGGATGTGTTCGTGTAAGTCGTGTGCACGGCTGACAGGGTCTTTGGCTAATGCTTTTCATGTTGTTTCCTTTTACCGGACTTTTGTTGGAACACTCACTTCGGAAGAATGCTGTTCCCGGGTGCCTCCATATTACTGCAAATTCGATCCACAGGTGCCACGAACAGTCAGAGAAAAAGGGGTTGTCCTGAATGTTACACTTTCATTGGATTACTCCGAGGCGACGCACACACTACCTTGCTCAATGTGAAAAGACCGTCGCTAGTATCGTCCTCCCAGCTCACCCAAATCCCTAAGTCACGCTCGTTCTGCTAAGTGATGCTTTGAGTGTGGTTGTAAGAGCCGTACAACAGTTTATCCATAACGAATGGAGAAAGTGGTTATCCGGAAAATCACAGTATGTCATATGCTGGATATAAACACCTGAAATATATTCTTCATCATCGCAGTGCATTGGAGAGATTCCTCCCATTATGTTCGCGGGTCACGGGTCATCATTCAACGCACTTGCCTGCTCATCAAAATGATACTTTTCGACAGAGATCAGATATATAAACAAGGCCTTGTAAATAACCTGAAGCCCAAGCGTCTCAGTAACCCCAACCCTATCGCTGACACTGTATTGCGCGACATTGTCACGTAGATGAGAAATAATTTCGTGGAATCTAGAGGCGCGAACGTAGTCAGGCGATGAGAGTCAAAGTTACAAAAGACTCCGCGGCGTTATGTTTTAAAGCTGCGCATCATCCTGCCGCCTAACGCCTAGCATTTAATGCTATCACACTAACATCACTTGTTTGCTCATTCAGCTGCTCTGAGCCGTTTTGATTCACCACTAGAACTTCTGCAGTTGGTTGACTCTTGATCGACGTTTCGATGTTATCCTCAATCATTAGATATTGTGTGGAGGCCTGATGTCTTTATTTGGCGAAGGATGCTAAGGTCCTAGGGAGAGTGAAAGTTAGGTTTGCAGAGTTTTTGCAAAACAGTTGGGGATGGAGTACAATAGCAACCTGAACTGGTTAATTTTCCCCCTAGGAAGTAGGCGGAAAAAGAAAAAGCTATAGGGTATGGTATATATTTTCATTTTTTTATTTCAATTTTATGTACAGCCTGCGTCGGCTGCCTTCGTACAAAATGCACACCACTCGTTTGAATTGATTCGGCCTTACAGCACACTTCCGCATCTGGTCTGCTCGGCGCTCCTGCTTTGCCCAGGTGAAGACTGCTCATACTGAGCTATTCAGTGATTGACTTTTGGGTTGATCGTTTGTGTTCGTACATTTGCGTAGAGCTAGCCCCCAACAAACCTTACCGAAGTCTCTAATATTTCGAGTGAACTGTCTGAGGCAAGACGGCGACTGTTTATTCATAGCGAAAATTCACTATCCACAAGACACCAAATTAAATTTTGTGAAGTAAACAGCTTGAACTCACATCTAAAAACAAATTACCGTCCGAGATGATGTTGGCCACTGCGGTTGTCAATTTTGAGCGCAAGTTTGGAGCACGGTGGTTCGCAGTACGTCCCAATCTGGAGTGATGATGAAGTAACCGGATATGCTAAACGTGATGGCAGCTCTCTCTTTCATTCTACTCGCATCTCTGTTTTGCTTCTTTGCTCTTCTTTAGTGCCTACTTCAGACGACTATCTTCAATACCTGGTAATTCTCCGATGGAAACGTATTTATCTATAATATTTTGATTGATTTCCAAAGCATTCTTTCGCAGTTGGCTGAAATTAAATCATAAATCCATCCTGGACCTGACGGCACCCTAACAGAAGTCATCAAGAAAGGAGGTGGGGGTGTGCCCTTCCTGTCAAGTTATTTGTTCACCCAACTACTTTTATCCAGCACCTTCTTTCTTCAGTGGATAAAGTCAGTTATCATGCCTCGCCCCAAATGTTGTCCAAGAAAGGGCGTTGGTAACTGTCGTCCTATCAGACACACACACATCAATCCGCCAAAGAATGTTTGAAAGGAGAATGAGGCTAATGATAAGGATTTGTTGAGGCTACAAAACCTCAACCTTTCAAAGAAAGGTTTCCTCAGCAAACGCTCTTGCACGGCATGCCAGTTGGGCTTCTTAAACCGTATATAGATGTAGGTCGACGAAAGAACTGGGGTAATGATCATACTTCTAAACATGCAAATGAATTTTGATCGTGTCTCTCATAAGCGCCTCTTGATCAAAATAGCGTCATTTTGCGTAAGAAACCCCTTGTATACCTGGCTTCCGTCATGTCTTGGAGGCTGCACCCGAACATTCAAAACAGGAGAGCACTTCTTAACACCGACACCAGTGACCAGTGGGGTAATTCAAGGAAGCGGTCCAGGACCGTCGCTTTTCCTGATGTACACAGATAACATGTGCGATATTTGTAAACAAGGCATGTCCTTTTTTCTGGCGGTACCAAGATCGTCTACAAAGCCCGGCAGCCCAGCACCATCGCATTCCGCCCCGAAGTTTACGACAGAATCTAGCTTCAGTGCAGTCGTGGTGCAAAACATGGCTGATGACGTTCTTCAGCCGAAAATATGAACAACATTACTCATGGCTGTCAGTTGCTCAATGGTTTTGTCTCAATAGAAGGTTATAATACGGGACCCGTCATTTCCGTCAAAGATCTGGGAATACGACATCCAAACAGCTGGGAGGATTGTAGGATGCATCAACCAGACCTTCAGTCCGTCAGCTGCAGTGCTGATACTCTACAAAACATGTTCTCGACCTCAGCCTCAGCATTTCACACCCATTTGTTGCCATCTACGCATGTCTGACAGATCTGTGTACGATAAACCTCAGTGGTCATTTTTCTGAAACCTACTAGGATATTTTTCACTCACTTATGGGTGCAGCTTACGAAAACTTGGTATTGGTCCACTTCGGTCACAAAGACTAAGGGTTGAAATCACATTGCTTCATAAACTCAAACATTCGGACGCCATCACCACATCCTTTACCGCTCGCTAGAAACAGAGCTCCCTACTAGTTCTAAAGAATTAATGATCCGCTCGTTCAACCCCCTTGTCTCGGAAAATGATGTATGCAAACCACATCACTCCAAAATATTTTTGTACCTGTGTTGACTTTGTCAAGGTCTGTTGCGAAATTTTTACATTCCTGGGCTTTGATCGATGTTGAAATGTAGCCCTACGCTTTGTTTTTTCCTTAAATAAGATACGTTACTCCTCTTTTTTCTTACACCGTCTACTTTGACTGTTTCCATTATCCCTATTTAGTCCGAGCCCGGCAAACCTCTAAGTGCCGAAATTAGACATTTTTATCGATATTTTTTCTATGCACCAACAGTCGTTTTGCTCTGACCCAAACAATGACCATTTGTTTGGGTGAGCTTAACCCGCTTCATCGTCCACTATTGTTAATCGGTGCCTGATTGTCGATTTGTTGTGCACAGCTGGGAGGATTGTAGGATGAATCAACCAGACCTTCAGTCCGTCAGCTGCAGTGCTGATACTCTACAGAACATGTTCTCGACCTCAGCCTCAGCATTTCACACCCATTTGTTGCCATCTAAGCATGTCTGACAGATCTGTGTATGATAAACCTCTAGGAACCATAGGAGTGAAGTCCGCTCTAACGACTCAACATGGTCTAAACAAAAGGGGTTTGTTTCGGAGACCCTCGATTGACCAGGGTTGTATGGTGTACTAAACTTAGTACCGGCTGCCGGGACGGGCTCAGATCTCGCGGCTCTACCCTGTCCTTTATGGAGTTCGAGCAGTCTGTGTCTCAGTTACAGCTCCTCTGCCTTCAAGATCAGCTCTTCCTGTAACAGATCATCAGAAACTTCATTAGAAACATTCATCAGTGCACGATCGAGCAAAACAGCACTGGATTTGGACACACTCTCCATCTTCTCTGGTGGGTCTACCACCGCCCCTATCGCCACCTCCGGGCCGGCTCCCTGCTTAGTTCTAGAGGCCACAAACAAAAAACAATCATGCTCAGTAGCACTCGGTTCAGGTGGGAACCTACAATTAAGAAAGTTTTTAGAATTACTTAAAACCTTTGGCACGACAGGATCGTTCGTAAACTTCGAAGAATTAGGAATAACAGAAAGTGGGATATTACCGTATTTATGGGTATCTAAATGATTTTCGTCCAACAGGGGGAATGGTTCATAGGACATTGTGGCAGCCTCGATCGGTAAAGAAGTGCTTAATCGTCCGGCGGCAAAACGCTGGTCCCGGATGGCAGGACCAGCCTTGATAACGCTATGATTGTTAGGACCAGTGGAACTTTCCACAATGTTCGATTTCGCCATTCTTGCATAATGCCGGCCTTCCATGAATGGATTGCGTTCGTCCTTGTTAGGGTGCAAAGTCTCGGTCAGATGTTGATGAATTCGAGTACTATTGAATCGTTCGCCAACGATCCAAGTTCACACCGGGTTACGCATAATCTGTTGATCCGGTAGCTGCCTCTCAATATTCGACGACATAGATTATGTATCCTCTAAACGGTAAACGAGAAGGCGCTCGTAAGGACTAGATTTAACGCGGTGCTAATTGAATCAATGTACAAGAAAATTGAGTCTCTAATCTAGAATGTCAAAATCCTCAGAAATCAAAGAAAGAAAGTGCGTGCACAACAAATCGACAATCAGGCACCGATTAACAATAGTGGACGATGAAGCGGGTTAAGCTCACCCAAACAAATGGTCATTGTTTGGGTCAGAGCAAAACGACTGTTGGTGCATAGAAAAAATATCGAGAAAAATGTCTAATTTCGGCACTTAGAGGTTTGCCGGGCTCGGACTAAATAGGGATAATGGAAACAGTCAAAGTAGACGGTGTAAGAAAAAAGAGGAGTAACGTATCTTATTTAAGGAAAAAACAAAGCGTAGGGCTACATTTCAACATCGATCAAAGCCCAGGAATGTAAAAATTTCGCAACAGACCTTGACAAAGTCAACACAGGTACAAAAATATTTTGGAGTGATGTGGTTTGCATACATCATTTTCCGAGACAAGGGGGTTGAACGAGCGGATCATTAATTCTTTAGAACTAGTAGGGAGCTCTGTTTCTAGCGAGCGGTAAAGGATGTGGTGATGGCGTCCGAATGTTTGAGTTTATGAAGCAATGTGATTTCAACCCTTAGTCTTTGTGACCGAAGTGGACCAATACCAAGTTTTCGTAAGCTGCACCCATAAGTGAGTGAAAAATATCCTAGTAGGTTTCAGAAAAATGACCACTGAGGTTTATCGTACACAGATCTGTCAGACATGCGTAGATGGCAACAAATGGGTGTGAAATGCTGAGGCTGAGGTCGAGAACATGTTTTGTAGAGTATCAGCACTGCAGCTGACGGACTGAAGGTCTGGTTGATGCATCCTACAATCCTCCCAGCTGTTTGGATGTCGTATTCCCAGATCTTTGACGGAAATGACGGGTCCCGTATTATAACCTTCTATTGAGACAAAACCATTGAGCAACTGACAGCCATGAGTAATGTTGTTCATATTTTCGGCTGAAGAACGTCATCAGCCATGTTTTGCACCACGACTGCACTGAAGCTAGATTCTGTCGTAAACTTCGGGGCGGAATGCGATGGTGCTGGGCTGCCGGGCTTTGTAGACGATCTTGGTACCGCCAGAANGGTGCTGGGCTGCCGGGCTTTGTAGACGATCTTGGTACCGCCAGAAAAAAGGACATGCCTTGTTTACAAATATCGCACATGTTATCTGTGTACATCAGGAAAAGCGACGGTCCTGGACCGCTTCCTTGAATTACCCCACTGGTCACTGGTGTCGGTGTTAAGAAGTGCTCTCCTGTTTTGAATGTTCGGGTGCAGCCTCCAAGACATGACGGAAGCCAGGTATACAAGGGGTTTCTTACGCAAAATGACGCTATTTTGATCAAGAGGCGCTTATGAGAGACACGATCAAAATTCATTTGCATGTTTAGAAGTATGATCATTACCCCAGTTCTTTCGTCGACCTACATCTATATACGGTTTAAGAAGCCCAACTGGCATGCCGTGCAAGAGCGTTTGCTGAGGAAACCTTTCTTTGAAAGGTTGAGGTTTTGTAGCCTCAACAAATCCTTATCATTAGCCTCATTCTCCTTTCAAACATTCTTTGGCGGATTGATGTGTGTGTGTCTGATAGGACGACAGTTACCAACGCCCTTTCTTGGACAACATTTGGGGCGAGGCATGATAACTGACTTTATCCACTGAAGAAAGAAGGTGCTGGATAAAAGTAGTTGGGTGAACAAATAACTTGACAGGAAGGGCACACCCCCACCTCCTTTCTTGATGACTTCTGTTAGGGTGCCGTCAGGTCCAGGATGGATTTATGATTTAATTTCAGCCAACTGCGAAAGAATGCTTTGGAAATCAATCAAAATATTATAGATAAATACGTTTCCATCGGAGAATTACCAGGTATTGAAGATAGTCGTCTGAAGTAGGCACTAAAGAAGAGCAAAGAAGCAAAACAGAGATGCGAGTAGAATGAAAGAGAGAGCTGCCATCACGTTTAGCATATCCGGTTACTCCATCATCACTCCAGATTGGGACGTACTGCGAACCACCGTGCTCCAAACTTGCGCTCAAAATTGACAACCGCAGTGGCCAACATCATCTCGGACGGTAATTTGTTTTTAGATGTGAGTTCAAGCTGTTTACTTCACAAAATTTAATTTGGTGTCTTGTGGATAGTGAATTTTCGCTATGAATAAACAGTCGCCGTCTTGCCTCAGACAGTTCACTCGAAATATTAGAGACTTCGGTAAGGTTTGTTGGGGGCTAGCTCTACGCAAATGTACGAACACAAACGATCAACCCAAAAGTCAATCACTGAATAGCTCAGTATGAGCAGTCTTCACCTGGGCAAAGCAGGAGCGCCGAGCAGACCAGATGCGGAAGTGTGCTGTAAGGCCGAATCAATTCAAACGAGTGGTGTGCATTTTGTACGAAGGCAGCCGACGCAGGCTGTACATAAAATTGAAATAAAAAAATGAAAATATATACCATACCCTATAGCTTTTTCTTTTTCCGCCTACTTCCTAGGGGGAAAATTAACCAGTTCAGGTTGCTATTGTACTCCATCCCCAACTGTTTTGCAAAAACTCTGCAAACCTAACTTTCACTCTCCCTAGGACCTTAGCATCCTTCGCCAAATAAAGACATCAGGCCTCCACACAATATCTAATGATTGAGGATAACATCGAAACGTCGATCAAGAGTCAACCAACTGCAGAAGTTCTAGTGGTGAATCAAAACGGCTCAGAGCAGCTGAATGAGCAAACAAGTGATGTTAGTGTGATAGCATGAAATGCTACCCACTGAGCGTTACATCAACTGCATAAACCGTACAGGGTCTGCAACGTAACCAGCGTTCTCGCAGACGATGATGGAGACGAAGAACCATGTTATATGGTGTTAGCGTAGTCGCGAGCACAAAAATTAGCGCGTGTTACGCTGTTAGTGGTCAACAGTTCGTTCGTCCACAGAAACGATAGATGAGGAATGGAACGAGCTTCACTTCTGAAGCGCGCACAGGTATTTTGTTGTTTTGATTGGTGAAGGTTCACGATAAACTGGTTGATGTGATGTCTGCGACGTTTTGTTACCTGCGGAGAAAAAATGGCAGGTGTACAACTCCAGTGGTTTTTGTCCTGCTCACTGATGGGTGCATTTTGGTGTGAAGTGGACAATTACAGTTGATATTTTATCCGGTTGCCCTTAATGTCTGGAATCCACCCGCTGTGGGCCTTGACCATATATCACCACCGTGCCGAGACATTCCACTGAGTGTTCAAATAATCGTACCTACGAATTGGTCTTTTATCATGCCTGTTAGCTAGGGTTGCTATGCTTGTCAAGCCATACTTATCTCTGCGGAACCATCCAAGACGCCAAAATGCTGAAATATTCGGATGAAAATATCCAACTAGTCACAGGCAGGAGAAGTATGGTGAGTTAGTCTAGGTAACTGGGACTGAGGTGTGAGCAAATTGGCTACGCAAGCCACGTTGGATTAAGCTGTAATTTGTGAGAACAGCTCGGTGTGCCAGCAATATTTCGAAGTTCCCCTGCCATTTCAGAGTGAAACAGTCTCTGCGGGCTACCCGATAAATTAAGGATTAGTAAAAATTAAACTAGACTTCCTCAGCTGCTACAACGACAGGCAGGTTTATGCCCTCTAACCATCAGGGCTTGCAACGTAGGTAGTAGGCAGATGCGTAACCAGAAGAATTCGTTCGAAGGTTCCACGTGTTATCTTCTGTCGACAATAAATTGTCACGTGTTACTGTACAGAATGTTATGACTGTTGGTTTTTCATGACCTGTGTTATTTCCAGTCCCTACGACGAGACAGCTAATGAGAGGAATATTGTGTAAAGGACTCAGCCTCTCTGAAGCGTGCGGGTTGTGAACACACCGGTGACTTCTCACACGTATTGCGAGACAGACAATGTGAGTTGGTCCGGAGGTTATGACGGCGTAGCGGCGCGGGTTGTTACAGAGTGTTGTGAAAGGTCTCCGGCAGTGTAATCGTCCACATAGGCGACCCATGTACGATCTATGTAGATAGTCTCATTGGGATCATAACCTTTGGTTTTGAAGTGACCAGAACCTAAGCTAGGCGCCTCAAAGGGACCGGATCAAGACGGTTGTGACGGTTCTTGTATGTCACTGCGAGGGAGGAGTGCATGGAGAGGCAGCCGGGTCTCCATGCTTAGAAAGGTGTTGCTTATAGTCCTTGCGTACGCTGAGCTGAGGTCTAGGAAAAAGATGTAGAGGGTGTACACGGATCAAATTCGCCAGGAAGAGACGGAGCATAGCCACAGGTGAGTTCTTCTGAGACGCACTGGAGGTCCGCCTTCAGAATGCTTGGAAGCCTTAAACTCGGGAAAGGAACAACCCCATACCACGTTGGAGTAGTACAGACAAAGTGTGAAGGTTTGAAGTGCCTATGAGGACGTCCTGCTAAACCGCTCGGGAGTGGGTTGCGTACCGTAGTAAGAATGTGTTGGCGTCCAACAAAATGCGAAGTAGCTTCGAGTGTTCAGCACTGGGAACTTGGATTGCGTTCTGCCGTAGTGGTTGTAAGACGTCATCAGTTGGCCAGTCAATGTTGCAAAAGTGCATTCACGGCAGCTTTGAGCAAGCGATATTCTAGGTGAGTGGCTCCAGGACATCTGGAAAGCAGCCCTCACGAGTTAGTATTTGGACGTAGCCATGCGAAGACGGCAATATTTTAACTAAATCGACGTGGACTTGAGATAGCAGCACGTTCGGTAGACTGAAAGATAGAATCGGGTTTCGTGTGTCTACGCGCGTTGTAGCGTTAGTGTTTTTGACAAGCGATAGCCCAACTACGAAAGTCGGTGTTAATCCGTCCTAAGAAAAAGTTGCCTGTTGGCGGCTGGGTAACAGCGCTGTTATCAGCGTTCGAGGGGTTGTAAAGCAGGTTAGTGACAGCTCTTCAGTAATCTAGTGACGCCTGTGTTCTTGGAATAGGTGTGATTGTAACAAAAGGGGCACTTCTGCCCGCGTTAGGCGGCAGAATGATGCGCAGCTTTAAAAAGTAACGCCGCGGGGCTTTTTATCTCAGACTCTTCCGAAACACGATGAGATGTGCGCGATAATTTCATTTATTCTTGGGCAGCACGAATGACCATTCAGTTGGCTATTACTACGACCGTGGATTCTGCAACCATACTTGCCTTAGCAGTAATTGAATGATCGTGGTCCGGAAAACGTCGACCGGCGCAGCGGGAAATATATGGTTCGCTTTTTTCACACGCTGAACATCGATTAGTCTATATGAGGTCCCGGGGTATTATGCGTGTTGTAATTACAGCACGTCTCATTGTGTTTTTTCACAAATGCATTGAGGATTATGCCTTATTAGCCCATTCGGCTAGCTTTAACAATACTTCCTTATTTGGTTATTCGTCCCTACCTTAGCTGTCCTTCTGTTTTGGTAACGAGGAAGTTTCCGTCCTGTCATTCAGGAGCTCCAGGTAGTCCGGCGGCGCATAATGGCCGCCAAGATCTGGGACCATCTGTGCAAAGTGGTCGTCGCAATGTTGCACTTCTGCCGTCATGGATAACCACAACACAAGACAGATGATACCCTTCGACTGACTCTGGACAAATTGCCAATCAGCTGTGTAGAGAGTCCCCTGAGACTGTTGAGATGATCAGTGGGCCGTTCCAGGGCGAGAATGACACTGACGACGTGTAATAACGTCCTCAACACAATGTCACGAAAAGTGGGCGACCGCCTCGGATTAGAGCCCAAGGGATTCAAATAGAGAACGACAACGTGCATTCAGGACGAATGAGCGGATATCCTGCACACAACTGCACCTAGAATTGTCAACAAATTGGTGGAGTTGGGCGCCGAGTAGAAAGTAACCACTGGCGTGGCAGTTCACAAGGAAGGGGCGAAAGAGAAAGCCACAAGCTACCGTCCTATTGGATTGCCCTGCGTCTTGCTTAAAATATGCAAGATGGTCGTCAGAGATGGCTTGGCTAAATTTCTCTTCAATAACAACCTCCCAAATGCTAATCAGCATGGCCTTGTGAAAAGAAGTTCGTGTCTATCAAACCTTATCTACTTCCCGGACAAAATAATCATAAGAGTAGACAAGGGAGAACATGTGGGAGTTTGTTGCCTCGACTCTTGCAAAGCGTTTGACCCAGTTAACCACAGACTGCTTCTAGAAAAACCCAGGTTCTATTGCATTTACAGTGTCCGTTGGGGGAGAACTGTCGAGTGTCCATAGGCTCCTCAGCGGGGTACAACAAGGATCTGCGTTGGAACCTATCTGGTTTTTGATGTATATTAACGACATGGCTGGTCAACTGCATGCGTCTCGCAACATGTTCGCTGACGACTGTCGTAAATCCAAACAGATCAGACCTTCAAGCGGATTTCATTCAGCTAAACCGCACAGACGAAAAGCTGGGACCTTCCACTCGGTCTAATTAATGCACAGTTTTGTGAGTAATTTCGAGTCGTTTGAGGTGGTATGCACTGTAACTAGGCGATTACCTTACTACCTCTAGTTTGCCAGCACCGAACTCAACGAGTTTTCAATGATTTGCGCTTAAAACAAACATATTAGAAACATGTCTCACTGATGTTAATAACTTACGTTGGCTACGCGCTATTCGGAGTGTACCATAACACCAGATCAACGACTCCATGTGCGTGAGCCTATACGAGTGCAGATGTGTCATGCATATATGCGTGCTGGCTTGCAGAGAACGTATGCTCTGGCACGNCAACAATTTCAGCAAGAAATCAGGCTTATGTCAGGGTAGGGAGACTCGCTGCTTTATCCAGTGGTAACCGGACGAGTGCCCTAGAAACTTGTGCTCCCTAGTTAAATGACCGTGCGATTCTGAGATTGCGGTACTGTGTCAAGTGGAAGCCAGTGCCGAAAAAGTGGGCTAGAAAGTATAGAAAAATTGGATTGCAGGAACTTTTGGAAGACACAGCGACGTTGAAGTGAGAACCGTCTAGCAACAGTGTCTCGCTGGGGAATCGTTGGAACTTACAGCTAGATATGACCATACTACCAGAAAAGAACACACCTATGTTCCACAAACAACAGCAGCAGACCATCATCATCATCATCATCATCGACAGCAATACATTAGTGGTTCACACTAATGCTTAACTGCCACACAACCATGGAGAAAAAGCAAACCCTATAATTACATGCTGGTGCCACTCGATACGGGCGATTGAACGCAGATATCGGTGATCAAACCTTTGAAGACAGCTCAAGTCTTCTACTCTGAGCAGCCAGGTTTTGTTGCTGTAAGGTAATACGGCTCTCGCCGTTGTCTTGTATACACGACCTTTTAGCTTTAGAGAAATACCTCTCTGTCGTCAGATATGCTCCAGATTAGCGAATACCGTCCTAGCCTTAGAGATGCGCGCTTCTATTTCATTCTCTACACCACCACCGCCGCTGATGCAGTTTCCCAGGTATACAAACCGGTCAACAACCTCCATGAATACATTATCTAACATCAAATCTACGTGATCACATCAATGCTGCAGAAGCACTTTGCATTTTGAGGCTGCAAATTACCTTCCGAAGTGTTGAGCAGAACGCGAAATTGCGTCTAGCATTGCTTGTGCCGATTGAAAGTTGTCAAACAGCAACATCTTGTCGACAGCATAATCAAGATCAGTCAGTCTTTCACCAGGTAGGAGGTCCACGCTGGCATATTGTGGATGCCGGAGACAATCCTTCAATATTGTGTCCACAATGAAATTAAACAAAATTGGTGAGAGCGGACAGCCTTGACGTACGACGCTCATGGTGCTGAAACTGTCAGACAGTTCACCGTAAACCCTAATCTGAGATGAAGCATGAGAAGAAAGTGCCGAGTAGAACACTTTGGTGCAAGGCTGCTGTTCCTAAGGCACAAAAAAGAAGACCGCATGGAAACATTTCAAACACATAGGGGGTTTGCGAAGACTTGATTAAGAACTCCAAAGAAGTCGGCCCACAGGGATCCGCGAAAAGTATAGGTTACAGCATGGAGCTGAACTAGCGCGAGGGGCCAAATCCAACCCGAAGCTGTGCTACGCATACGTTCAGCCAAACTCTGCTCTCCGTAAAAGCGCTGCGATGAAGAACTTCACGACCTCAGCCTCTGAGGTGCAGATCATCTTCCAGTCAATGGGCCCATCGAAATACCGGGGACTGGATGGTATTCACGCCAATCTGGTGCGTCCCTCAGTCGAGGTTTTGGCGCGTCCGTTAGCTACACTAAGCAGTATGATAGTGAACCAAGGATGGATTGCTAACGATAGAAAACTAGCCACTGTGGTGGCTATACAGAAAGAAGGCGCAAAAGAGAAAGCCACAAGCTACCGTCCTATTGGATTGCCCTGCGTCTTGCTTAAAATATGCAAGATGGTCGTCAGAGATGGCTTGGCTAAATTTCTCTTCAATAACAACCTCCCAAATGCTAATCAGCATGGCCTTGTGAAAAGAAGTTCGTGTCTATCAAACCTTATCTACTTCCCGGACAAAATAATCATAAGAGTAGACAAGGGAGAACATGTGGGAGTTTGTTGCCTCGACTCTTGCAAAGCGTTTGACCCAGTTAACCACAGACTGCTTCTAGAAAAACCCAGGTTCTATTGCATTTACAGTGTCCGTTGGGGGAGAACTGTCGAGTGTCCATAGGCTCCTCAGCGGGGTACAACAAGGATCTGCGTTGGAACCTATCTGGTTTTTGATGTATATTAACGACATGGCTGGTCAACTGCATGCGTCTCGCAACATGTTCGCTGACGACTGTCGTAAATCCAAACAGATCAGACCTTCAAGCGGATTTCATTCAGCTAAACCGCACAGACGAAAAGCTGGGACCTTCCACTCGGTCTAATTAATGCACAGTTTTGTGAGTAATTTCGAGTCGTTTGAGGTGGTATGCACTGTAACTAGGCGATTACCTTACTACCTCTAGTTTGCCAGCACCGAACTCAACGAGTTTTCAATGATTTGCGCTTAAAACAAACATATTAGAAACATGTCTCACTGATGTTAATAACTTACGTTGGCTACGCGCTATTCGGAGTGTACCATAACACCAGATCAACGACTCCATGTGCGTGAGCCTATACGAGTGCAGATGTGTCATGCATATATGCGTGCTGGCTTGCAGAGAACGTATGCTCTGGCACGATTAGGTGGACGCTGATGAGTATGGATGCTGCGGCGTATGCGATAATACGTATGACTGGGCATACATATTAGATGCACATCATCAGTTCGCAAGCTGAAACGTTCACATATGCGTGTGATTTCCTGCGAGTAGCGGTAACAGTTCAATCCGTATAGCCCTGTTGGTGCTCTTTCCCTGTGGAAACGGAGTCGTCAGAGCACAACTAAATTTGAAATCGGAGAACCTGAAGTCGAAGCGTCTAAAACCTCCAGCTTATCAGTACAAGAATCTGGACGTTCCGGCTACTGATCACCATTTGTCCCAGTATTCAATTGAGTTGGGCTCGGAAGAGATCATGGTGGCACCAGCAATGGCTTCAATCTTGCCTACCAATCTGAGCATAGGATTAGTGGAGGTCATCCAGNCGTTTCGTTCGTGATGGAGGTACTGCTCGCGGTCTTTCTGTCTGTTCTTGCCTAGCTCTCTCAGGGGGACCGTAACATGTAGTATACTGAATACCAGGTGGTGGGGAAATAGGCGAATTTACTTGAATGACAGATAACTTCGAAAAACAAAATCGCTATTATAGAACAGTAGAACGATTTTCTTTCGATTAACTGACGGTTAATCAGATAGTTAACTACAAACCGCAAACAATTATTTAGATTTTTAGTACCAAACCTTCGGAGAGCAACGGAAGGCCATCACCAGTGTCAGCAATACACTAATATATGCACCAATGAATAACTACCATCCTTAAGCAGGAGGAAAAATCTACTTTAGAGGGACACAAAAGTAGAAGGGATGGGTTAATTCCTGAAATACTTTTCGAAAGAGGCTGGCTGGAAAGTCTCTCTGAATACGAAGACAGCGATCAGATGTGAGCGATGTACAACTTGAAACACTTTAACCAGCATTACTCAATTGTGGTTGGGCATTTATATAAGATAATTCAATCATGCCTACTGTGGTGTCAGTCGCTCTGTTGCTACACGAAGGCGTATCTGGAGTTCGAATCCCGGTGACTACAAGGATATACATTACTGACGAGTTCTGGTGAGAGCAAAACTCGAGTTTAGTGCTTTTTGGCTGACCATGGGAATGTTAGGGCGGCGACCTTCAAGTCATACTATCTAGAAATCCCATTGCTTACCAATAACTAGGGAAGTGCATGACAAGTTTGGTTTCCGTGACCTCAACTTGGAGAGACGTTTCAGTTTTGGGTAATCCAGCGAATCTAACAAGGTACTCGTCATGTCGACTGTCGTGGTGATCGCGCAAACTAAACTCAGACGCAAATGGATTCGAGTGTTTGCACGCAATACTTGTCATGCCTAATTAGGTCACCGGCAGAGAGAATGACATGGTCGTCTCACGAAAACCAAGTTCAAAAACCAGCCATGACAAGATGTACTAACGGCAAGCTCTAACAGGAACGAACCTACACACGTGGAATGTGTACCACCCGATGCACAACTCGCAAATCGGTACTCTGCGTATATAGAAACTCTGGTGCTACTGAGGAGGAAGATGTTAGTAATATAGATGTGGTTTTCGGCAGGCAAAGTTCGGTCCTGTTGCTGGGCGACTTGAGCGTACCGGGAGTTGACCGTAAGCGTGAGTTTTTTAAGGGGTGTAGTTCTGAGGAAAAACTCTTGAAATGCCTCCAAAAGATCTCCTGTAGCAACAATTTCAGCAAGAAATCAGGCTTATGTCAGGGTAGGGAGACTCGCTGCTTCATCTAGTGGTAACAAGACAAGTGCCCTAGAAACTTGTGCTCCCTAGTTAAATGACCGTGCGATTCTGAGATTGCGGTACTGTGTCAAGTGGAAGCCAGTGCCGAAAAAGTGGGCTAGAAAGTATAGAAAAATTGGATTACAGGAACTTTTGGAAGACACAGCGACGTTGAAGTGAGAACCGTCTAGCAACAGTGTCTCGCTGGGGAACCGTTGGAACTTACAGCTGAATATGACCATACTACCAGAAAAGAACACACCTATGTCCCACAAACAACAGCAGCAGACCATCATCATCATCA